>JADRCC010511258.1:0-10055 GCA_019843855.1 Hylomyscus alleni
TGTTGGTGCTCTCTCTTTCTGTTTCTCTCTTCCTTTCCCCTCTCTTTCTTTCCCTCCCTTCCCCCTTCCCTCCCCTCTCTTCCTCTCTCTCCTTTTCTTGTTCTGCCAGCTCTTGCTGAATCATGCTTTGATGTCTCTTCTCTGCTCTTTGCTGCTTCCCCCATCCTCAGTCTAAAGCTTAGACTTCAGGTATCAACGTCGTCCTAGCGTCTCATAATAATTCAGTGCAGCTCTATGGTGCCAGCGCACTCCAGGCAAAATTTAAGCAAGAGACTAAGCCAATACTGCTTCAATGCCTGACCTCCCCACCAACCCCTGCAACTCTGTTCTCTACCAAAGACTCCAGGGAAGACCGCAAATGTGGTACCCCAGCATTCTGCTTCCTAAACAAACTGAGACATCCTGTCCTGATCATTTTGCCAATACTGAAACAACCAAGGCACAATAGGTTAGTCTGCTTGTCAGAGCCACTGGCCATTAGGACTGACTGGCTCTTTCTCCTTTGCTTCCTTGCCATTCCAGCTGGCCTCTTCCTAAACTGGCTTGTGTTCCTCAACTTTATCCTGCTGGAGCCACTAAGGGGCCATTTTCATTCTAACTACCTGTCTGCACTCTAGTGGTCCTAAAATGTGGAAAGTTTTCCTTTCCTTTCTATCATATTTTTTTCTGCTATGTTGATGGCATGTGATCAAAGTCTACTTTCCCAGGCTCAAGGTCCTGCAGAGCATCTCAAGATGTCATTGGTTTCAGAGTACAGAATGGCTGGCTGCCTAGTCTAAGTGCCATCATGGAAACATCAAACACTGAAATCATTCAGGATGATCCTTACCATTTGTTTTGGGTTTCACTGTATTCTAGGAATGGGCAACACAGGTACCAAAATAGAGATAAACTTTTTTTTTTTCTCTTGGCAACAGGGAAATAGTTCTGCAAAGAGGGAGCCACTGACTGGGGCAGGGATCTGATTATTCTGCTCATGGTAATGATATCCTGTAGAGAATAGATATCTTGTCCCCATTGTTTTGAGGACCAGATAATGATGCAAGAACAGGAGTTACTTGTAAAGGAAAGAGTTGCTGATGAGGGGGAGGAGGAGGGGGAGGGGGAGAGAAACTTGAGATGATGAGCAGCTGTAGCCCAGCATCCCATCAAATCAGCTGAGGCAAATTTGAAAAAGAGTCTCTCAAGTCTTCCCATGGCTGGAGTGGATAAGGGTTAGTAGAGGGAAGGAAACAGGTGAAAAGCAATACATGGGTACCCTGAGGGTGACAGAGCGGGGGAAGATTCCTCAAACTGTAAAGCCCAGACTTTACCTCAGTAGTCCACAGTCTAGGGAATAGAGCAGATATCTCAGTGAGGGATTATGGGGGGTGTGTTCTAGAATGATAGAGAGCCCTGACCCCTTAGGGGGTCACCTACCCTGAATATTATATATTTACATTATGATTCACAATAGTAGCAAAACTGCAGTTATACAGAAGCAACCTAGTTAATTATGGTTGGGGGTCACCACAACATGAAGGACTGTGTTAAGGGGTTGCAGCAGCATTAGGAAGGTTGAGAACGACTCTTCTAGAACCTAGTGGGCAGTAAGCAAGTCTAGCAAACCATTTATTGTGCTTAGACAACACACAGGAGGAGGTAGCAGGCCAGCTGCAAGATGGCTAACCAATCCCTGGGCAGACAGGGGGGCGCTATACTAAGAGGAAGAACCATCAGCACCCCAAGAATATTCGGACTCTGTGAGGATACATTGTAGCTTTATGGTGAGTTTCAAGGACATGTAGAAAGAAAGCAGCCTGGGAGGCAGAAAGCTGGAGGAAGGGAATTTTAGGCAGAAAATAGGTTGCTGCGGCAAATTTTAAGTATGATCGTAGTAGAACTTTGAAAAAGATGAACTCTGTGCTGGCTAGACTTTGGTCAATCTTACAAAATCTAGAGTCATCTGAGAGTGGGGAACCTCAGCTGAGAAAATATAGCAGTAAGATGAGGCTGGGAGGCATTTCCTTCGTTAGTGACTGATAAAATGTGATAGGGACTGTCCCCTTGTAGGTGATGTTATCACTGGGCAGGTATTTCTGAGTGCTGTATGAAAGCAGGCTTGAGCAAATCAGTGTGTAGAGCCCCATCGTCCCAGCCCCGGTTCCTATCTCCAGCTTTGTGCCTTGAGTTCCCATCCAGACTTCTTTGGTTGACAGACTACCATTGTTTAGAAGTAAGTGTTTTTCTTTCCAAGTTGGTTTCAGCTCTAGTGTTTTGTCCCAGTAATAGAAACCTTAACCCTGTTTCTGAGAATATGAACAAGCCCATATGTGGGCCGAAGAATCCCAGTCTAGCTGAAGTCATAATGGTTGTGAGGTGAGATGTACAGCTGCCTAGGAGAGGTATAGAAATCCTGCCATCCTGTCGTCAGATCTTCTGAGGACTCTCATGACTTGTTCAGGTGGCACAGAGGGGCAGACACTGCTGGTACCTATGAGAACCTAATCCTGGGAATGTGCAGGTGTTCTTTCCTTGGTGCAGGGCAAGAGGATTGTCCATGTCACATTAAGACACAGGTTGCCGTGGGGCAGATACTGTCTAGACCTGAGATTTTCCCTGGATTTGGGAGACCCTCTAGAGCAGTGGTTTTCAAGCTTCTTATTGTTATGAATCATAAAGTAAACATCTGATATGCAGGACATTTGATACTCGCCCCCCCCTGTGAAAGTGTACTTTCACCCCCAAAGGGATAAAGACTCACAGGTTGAGAACAACTGATCTACAGTGTCCTTGCTACCCGGAGCATCATGGCACATGGAAGTTATCTCTGCTGCTCCTCTGGAATCTGTCTCCAGATCCAGATGTTTATTTGGGAATACAGTATGTGGTACCATTCGGGGAAGACTGTCCTGGTAGTTAATTCCTTTGATCTTCCCCCTAGGTCTGAATAGCTGCTAATGCTCCTCACAGCTTTTCTCTCTGCACTGACACAGGCCTGGTGCCCAGGAACTGTGTGGCTTGGTTCCATGACTAGACCAGAAAACCAAGGCTTGAGTCAAAGGCATTGGATTCCTTTCTTAGATCCGTGAAGGTATCATGAGGATAAATAAAAAGATACCTACACAGGTTCTTACCCTAAAGAAGTATACCAAACAGAGAGGAGAGAGATATACAAGTGACACATTGCTGACCACCATTCTCATCCTCACAATGTATTCTTACCCAAATTTTACACATAGAAAACTGAAGCCCAGAGAGATTAAGTCATTGTCTCTGTGTCATAGGATGTGAAGTAGATCCAGGGGCCATCGAGTTAGTGCTTAATCACAAAAGTGTACTGCACTGTGACCTTGAGTTGGTGATATGACAGCACTCCCTACTCCATGCTGTACAGCCTTGTGTCAGTGGTTATCAGATAAAGGTAATTTATCCTTTTGAGGGCATTTTCCAGACAATGTCTCATGCCATATTTGAATGCCCTGACTGTGCAAGAGATGCTATTGGAATTTTAGTGTGTTTGAGGGGTTTGCTCCACTGTGCACAGGATGTCTACTAAAACCAATCCCCAATGTCAGTAGCATTGATGTGGACAAAGGCATTCTTCTACTGTGTTTATGAATGCTCCTTAAAATCATCCTGTCCTGTCAACCTCACAAGATGGGGAGTTTCCCCATGCTTAGCCTAGATGTGGACATGTACAAACATTTGTATAATAAAGAGATATGAAAATGGATAAAGATATGAAATACACCTACAGTTGCGTGTGTCATATAATACTGGCCATAACAGATTCATTCAGACAGGATTGATTTTTAAATCAACCTGCAAAAATCCGTATCCCCAGGCTCATGTAGTGTGGGAATGGCAGTGGGCATAAGCAAAAGCCTGAGCAGAAAGAAAAGATGCATGCAGGCACCTGATGGTGAAGGAGGCTCAGACCTCAGGGCTTTCGTACAGGAGACAATGCGGCACTTTCTGCTTTTCCCTTTAGGATTTTTCAGGTTAGTTAATACAGAGAATTTAGCTGCTGATTTAGAAACAGGCCTCTTCCCACTTGTCTGCGTTGGTTTTCAAGGCTGTCTCCTACTTATCATGGATGTTCAAAACTCGAACTAGAGCAAACAGACAACAACACACCAACCAAAGACCAATTAACTCAAGTCCCAGATACATTGTGGTGCTACTTATTGTTCAATTATAGTAATTATTTCATCTACATTTGAGGCACAATTATCCCTTCTTTGTGTGGTTGGTGACGTCTCCTGTAACTACTCACTCTGCACTAATGTTGGTGTTTTTCTTTGTCCCTCCATCTTCTTTGGGAGAAACAGACAAGATGTTAAATTACAAAAAAAGTGCTAACCCCAGAGAACCCATGTCAATATTAAGGTAGGCAACTGAGTTTTGGTAAGCAAAAGCATTTGGTAAAGAAGCCAGCATAGGCATCTGCTGGAGATTTGGGCTTCCAAGACAGGACAGCAAGGGTTGTATGAAAGACACATTTTATTTTACAAATAATAAGTATATAATAACCAGACCTTTTAGAGGTGATCCCATGAAACCCATCCCTCTGTGAAATACAAGATGGCTTCTTTCTGGTGTCTCCCTGAAGGATGCTTACTTTCTTGTTACATCCTTGATGGCTACTTAAAGACGCGGGGCCATTCAGAGATGAAGACCACAGATGAGTCGAGGTCATTTTCTTTCTCCTGTCTGGAACCAATTTTCATGTCTAAATCTAGAGGAATGACAGGTGGTGGATGACAGCTCCTCTGGCATTCTCTCCCTAACGAGGCAGAATAACATCTAAGGAGGAAACAGGACTCTGTGAAGGAGCGCTGACCCATCAGCCAACTAAGAGCTGTTATTATAGCTGAGTGGGAACACTCACATCCTAGGCACACCATTGTATGCACACAGGCTCAGTGGAACCTGGTTAGAAAGCAAAAGTCGGCTAGGATAAAATTAGATATCTAATCATGCCAGGAGAGGAGTGAAGACTAGAAACAACTTTACCCACTGTGTCACATTATTTGAAAGAGGTGAGGACTTTGTGTCTTAATATATATGAAATAATGGTCATGTTATAATGATTTATACTGATGTAGTGTTCACTAGTTCATAACTCATTTAGTCCTCTAATATCCCAAGTAGTTGCAACTAATATCTGTACTTAGAGATGGGGAAACTGAGGTCGAGACACATAGCTGGGTAACTCAGCTCTTCTGATCATTTTACAACAGACCATTGTGCCAAGAAGTTGCTCCTATTTCCAAATCCAGGATCTTCATCCCGCTCACCTACAATCTGCCCCACAAAAGTGGAAACTTCACTAGTAAAGAGCAAACACTCTGCTTCTTGTCAAAGCTAAGGTTCTTTTGACACCTTGGGAAAACAGCCAGAGACGAACTGGGGGGCTCAATAAGCAGACAACTAAGTTGGAGGGAGGAATTCAGTCACTAGGGTACCCTGCCCTGCTATGCATGTCACCATGTTTCTGTGAGAATCAGGTGGTGGTGGTGTGTGTATTTGTGTTGGTGTGTGTTGTGTATACAGTATTTGCATCTGTGATAGGTATTCTTGGTTTACATCTGGAATTATGTAAATTCCCATATAGAAGTCACATTCCTTTAATTTGGGTCTTGACAGGGGAAGGCACAACTTTAATCTGGGCCAAACCTTCTACCAGAAGTCTATATAAGGACATGGAAGACAGAAGCTTTTGCTCTTTGCCTACTTACCCTCTCTTTGTTATTAAGTTCATTCCTTCACTGACAACAGAGCCTACTTCTTCAGGATTCTGCTTTATACTCAAGACCAGCTGAGACATCCAGCCTTGTGGAATGAACACGTACTACCTGTTCTTGGACTTCCCATCCACAGCCAGCTATTGATGGATTAGCAGGACGGAAGCCTGTAAGTCATTGTAATAAACCCCCTTTCTATATAAATAGAGAGTCATTTGGTAAGTTCTGTTACTGTAGAGAACTCTGACTAAACCAGCATGTGTACACTTGTGTATGTGAGTGTATTCACCCATGTGGATGGATGTGCATAGAAGCCAGAGGATGATGTCAAGACATATCCCTTAATCTCTCTACCTTATATATTGGACAGGATCTCTCACTTAAACCCAGATCTCACTGTCTTCATCTAGTCAGACAGCTTGCTTTGGGGCTTCCCTGTCTCTGGTTTCCAAGACTTGCATTACAGGCAGGCTGCTGTACCCACCTCACTTCTATGTGGGTGCTAAGGAGCGGAACTTTGGCTCTCATGCTTGTCTAGAAACAACTTTACCCACTGTGTCACATGCTAGACTCTCCGTCTTACTTTCTTGGACCAGGGTCTCTTTCTGAACTAGGAGCTTTTAAACTCCCCCAGGATCCACCTGTCTCAGCCTCTCAGTGCTGGGCTTTCAGATGTGTTCAACCATGCCCAGTTTTTACTTAGGTTCTTGCAATCTTCTTAAGTCTTCCTGGTTGTATGACAACACTTTATGTATTGAGCTATCTTCCCAGCTCTGGCTTGAGGTTTTCCTCTTGAATAGAGAGATACCTGTATCACCAGACTCTATAGCAGTTTCTTTCTTATCTATTCAAGCTGAGATCACTTTGATTAACATACTTGTATTTTATATGAATGGGCATATATATGCTTTTTCTTGGTGTTAAATCACATGATCAGTATTAGAATTTTGTAAACTATGCAAGCAGAAGTAGAAAACTCCTCAGCTCAACACTCTTTCAAACTTTGATTAGTTTTTATTATGATTAAAATAGGAATGCTAATGAAAGAAAAGCTGATGAGGCAGTATAGGCTTGTAATTCCACATTAAGTGCTGAGTTCAAGGCTAGACTGGGCCACGTAAGGAGACTTTGGTTCAAAAAAAAACCAAGGGAGCTAGTGTGGTGGCCCAGCAGGTAAAGGGTCTTGCTGCCAAGATCATCTGAAATCAGAACTAGCAAGCCACATGTTGGAAAGAGAAATCTGACTCTCCAAGTTGTCCTCTAACTTCCCCATGTCCTCTGTATATGTCCCTTCTTATCTCCAGAACATACACTATAAATAAATGTGATTAAAAATTCAACAAAACAAAATGAATAAGACAGCTTCTAAATGGGATAATTTCTATTGCCTTGGTCGTTTTAGTTGCTACTGTCTAGAACAAATACATCTGAGGTGGCTCTATGACCCCTAAAATAGCAGGAGATGGTAAAAATTGAAGTGCATGGAGAGGCTGAAATTTCATCAAGGGTATATAATTAATGGCAAGGCTATAATTTGAATCTAGACCTTAAGATATTGTTCTCTTTCTCTTGGGCATTGCTGAAGACATTGTCTTTGAAATCAGCTAAATCTGAGATCAAACACTCTCCTAGTGTGCCCAGTAACATGGATTTTTGGGAAGTGACTTCTTTTCTACTGGCCTTTCCCACTTTATCAATTAATGAAGGATAGGCTCGATTGTCTTAAAATAATTTCATTGAAGATACAAATTACATAATTAAGAATAAAGCCAGGAGATGCTGAAAATGCATTTGACAAAATTCAGCATCCCTTTGTGTTAAAAGTCTTGGAAAGATCAGGAATTCAAAGCCCATATCTAAACATAATGAAAGCAATATACAGCAAACCAGTAACCAACATCAAACTAAATGGAGAGGAACTTGAAGCAATCCCACTAAAATCAGGGACTAGACAAGGCTGCCCATTCTTCCTATCTATTAAATATGGTGCTTGAAATTCTAGCTAGAGCAATTAGACAACAAAAGGAGGTCAAAGGGATACAAATTTGAAAGGAAGAAGTAAAAATATGACTATTTGCAGATGATGTGATTGTATACTTAAGTGACCCCAAAAATTCCATCAGAGAACTCCTAAACCTGATAAAGAACTTCAGCAAAGTGGCTGGATATAAAATAAACTCAAGCAAATCAGTAGCCTTTTTATACTCAAAAGACCAACAGGCTGAGAAAGAAATTAGGGAAATAAGACTCTTCACAATAGTCACAAACAATATAAAATATCTTGGTGTGACTCTAACCAAACAAGTGAAAGAACTCTATGACAAAAGCTTCAAGTCTGTGAAGAGAGAAATTGAAGAAGCCCTCAGAAGATGGAAAGATCTCCCATGCTTGTGGAGTGACAGGATTAATGTAGTAAAAATGATCATCTTACTGAAAGCAATCCACAGATTCAAAACAATCCTCATCAAAATTCCAACTCAATTCTACATAGAGTTAGAAAAAGCAATTCTCAAGTTCATTTGAAATAACAAAAAACTCAGGAGAGTGAAACTATTCTCAATAATAAATTAACTTCCTTGACCTCAAGCTGTATTACAGAGCAATTGTGATAAAAACTGCATGGTACTGGTACAGTAAGAGACTGGTAGATCAGTGGAACAGAATTGAAGACTCAGAAATGAACCCACACACCTATGGTCATCTGATCTTTGACAAAGATCAGATAAAACTATCCAGTGGAAAAAAGACAACATTTTCAACAAATGATGCTGGTTCAACTGTTGGTCAACATGTAGAAGAATGCAAATTGATCCATTTTTTTCTCCCTGTACAAAGTTTAAGTCCAAGTGGACCAAGGATCTCCACATAAAACCAGATACACTTAATCTAGTAGAAGAGAAAGTGAAGAAGAGCCTCCAATTCATGGGGACAGGGGAAATTTTCTTGAACAGAACACTAATGACGTATGCTCTAAGATCAAGAATTGACAAATGGAACCTCATAAAATTTCAAAGCTTCTGTAAGGCAAAGGGCACTCTCAATAGGACAAAACGGCAACTAACAGATTGAGAAAAGATCTTTACCAATCCCACATCCAATAGAAGGCTAATATCCAATATATACAAAGAACTCAAGAAGTTAGACTCTAGATAACCAAATAACTCTATTAAAATATGGGGAACAGAGCTAAACAGAGAATTGTCAAGTGAGGAACTCGAATGGCTGAGAAGCACCTAAAGAAATATTCAACATCCCTAGTCATCAGGGAAATGCAAATCAAAACACCCTGAGATTCCACCTCACACCCTTTAGAATGGCTAAGATCAAAACTCAGGGGACAGAAGATGTTGACAAGGATGAGGAGAAAGAGGAACACTCCTCCATTGCTCGTGGGATTTCAAGCTGGTACAACCACTCTGGAACTCAGCGTGGTAGTTCCTCAGGAAATTGGGCATAATACCTGAGGACCCATCTGTACCACTCCTGGGTATATATCCAGAAGATTCTCCAACATGTAATAAGGACACATGTTCCACTATGTTCATAGCAGTCATATTTATAATAGATAGAAGCTAGAAACAAACCACATGTCTCTCAACAGAGGAATGGATACAGAAAGTGTGTTACATTTACGCAATTGAGTACTACTCAGCTATTAAAAACAATGACTTCATGATATTTGCAGGCAAATGGATGGAACTTGAAAGTATCAACCTGAGTGAGGTAACTCAGTCATAAAAGAACACACATTGTATTCACTCACTGATAAGTGGACACTATTGTGGATGCTGGAAAGTGCCTGCTGACAGGACCTGATATGATTGTTTCCTGAAAGGCTCTGCCAGAGCCTGACAAACACAGAGACAGATTCTTGCAGCGAACCATTGGACTGAGTGTAGGGTCCCGGATGGAGGAGTTGGAGAAGGGACTGGAGGAGCTGAGGGCGTTTGCAGCCCCATTGAAGGAGCAACAGTGTCAATTGGCCAGACCCCCTGGGGCTCCTGGAGATTGGACCACCAGCCAAAGAGTTCACACGGAGGGATCCATGGCTCTGACCACATAAGTGGCAGAGAATGACCTTTTTGGATATCAGTGGGAGCAGAGGGCCTGAGGGTGTTTAATGTCCCATTGTAGGGTAATATCTGGGCAGGAAGATGGGAGTGGGAAGGTAGGTGGGTGGGGGAGAACCCTCATGAGGCAGGGGGAGAGGAAGTGGAATAGGGGGTTTCTGACGGGTAGACCTGGAAAAGGGAAAACATTTGAAATCTAAATAAGGAAAATATCCAATTTTTTTTAAAAATAAAAAAACCACAGACAAAAAAAAAA
>JADRCC010511280.1:0-16318 GCA_019843855.1 Hylomyscus alleni
ACATTGTTCACAGGATTTCTTTATTCCTATCTAATCTTTGATTCAGACACAGTGAATGGCCTAAAACGAGTAAAGATGATTTCAAGAAAAACATTATACTACATTTGCATTTAAATTCAAATTATGTTTCTTTCAATTTCAGTAGATTCTGGCTCTCATATGTTTATCTGCATATAAGTGATTCATTATATTCTTCTGTAGACATAAATTGGTTGGTCTAATTTATTCACATCAGTTCTATTAAGAATATTTAATGTGACACACATTTTGCAAGCATTTTCTCCCTCTGTAATTTCAGTCCCAGAAAAATAGGTAGTGTGCTTCCTCTGATCTGCAAAGGAGAAGATTCAGTCACTGACAGTTAAATAACTTTCCCATAGTGAGAATTCTTCAGAGATAGGATTAGAATCTAAATTTAAGTATTAGAAAAGATAGAGAAAAATAAAGAATAGACTCAAGAATAGACTCTTTTGTTGGTTTCTTAATAGAAGTTAAAATGTATGTATTTGCACTGAAATGTTTAAATTAAATTAAGACAATTTTTCAAGTTTTGGTTAACTTAAACAGATAGGCATTATGGTTTAGTAATACAATCATTCACAGGTCAATTATGAAATTTCACTCTATTCTGTTAGCAAACAACACAGTCACAAAGATAAGTCCATCACTGTCAAATTTAAAAATTCTGCCTTTATCTTTGCACTTTTGTGCTTTTTTCTTTGAAATTGTTGCTCCAGAATAAATTATAAATAGCCAAGAGACACCTGAAGATATTTCAAACCTCAATAAAAATAAAATAAATAAAATGGAACTTTGAAGAACTAGAGTTTGTTTTTACCTTTGGATCTGGTAAGAATAAAGTAATTTATAATCTCTACGTATAATAGCTATTATGAAAAAGTCCAGGGTACTGGTTATACATTCAAAAATATGTATTGTAACATTTAGTTTAGAGTTTTTACTTCTTAAGGGCTTTAATAAACCAGAGGTTGAACACATCAAACACAATTCAATGACAATGTAATTCTCTACTTAAGTTCAAAAATCTGGAATCAGATGACCGGGGTCCAAATCCTATCTTTTCTTATCATTAGTCATGTGCAACTCCAGATAGCTTCTAAAATTCATAGTGTCTGAGCTGTCATACTGATAAATGGAAATGATCACCACAATCCATCATATAGAGCAAATCAGAAGACTGGATGATAATGTTTATCATGGGCACAGCTGATTAGTACATTTTAGTAATGCTTTAATTAAGAAACAGAGCAAAAATCAGGGTAAATGTGAAAAATAAAACCAACACATACCCTCCATCAAATTATTACACACACGAACCACTCCCTGTCCCAATAAAAACTGATCATGAAGTGTCTCCCGCTCAGTCCAACAAGGACTCACTTAGCTCAATACCACTGCCATCAATCATTGGAAGATCTGCCACACTAAGCTTCCAAGAATGGTCTCAAAGCTTTGTCTGCTGAAATAGAATATTATGGAAATTTTAAATGGCAAATATGAAGTATTCAAGGTTTTTATTGCTTAGATACCTTAATTACATTAATCCTAGAATTACTACCTTTCATTCACAAAATTATTTCAATTTTGACTGCAAATGACGGCTACTTTATTCATACCTTACTATAAAATCCACAAAAATGAATTATTTTAAACTAAGTGATCTTTATGCCTGGAGTAACTCTCCTAGAAACAAACAACAGAAAACCAAAATTCTCATGCTGTATATAGTTCATATCTATGTATTTATATAGAGAAATTACTTCTTAGGATTTTCAAAGTCCTGGACACTTAAAATGTTAAACAATTATTCCTTAAGAGACAATGCTTTCTGGAATCTCTAACTCTTGTGCATACAATAATTAGTTTAAATTCCAGTAATAAAAATAATTAAGTTTTATTGAGTGCCCTTTGTAAGCCAACTTCTTGACAAATACTTAAAACAATTTATCATTCTTAACAGTGTTAATAATTTCTTTTTTTAAGAAAATCTTAGAAAATGTGTCCAACTTATAAACTACTAAAAAGATTTTTTATAAGCAAATCTATAATTTTAAGATTATTTTGACATAATTTCTTTTTATACCATAAACAACTTGAAACTAAGGCATATTTGACTACCATCAATTAAAATTTTAAGGTTGAGATAGACTCCCTACATGAAAAATAAAGCAGCAATAATATTTCTATTCACTTGTGAATACTGACTGCTAAGGAACCAACTTTACCAACCTTCATCTTCATATACAACTTCTGAATTAATTTACAGACAAAAAATGTTTGAAAATATTAATCACTAAATAATCTAAATGTGTATTTGAAGTAAAGTTTTGTCTAGCTTTTATCTAGTATCATATATTATCTTATGGAATTTGCTGCTGATGCCCCTTGTGTAGACATCTTATTCTCCTGAACTTTCAAGATAGCTTTCTTTTATTTTTGGATGTTCACAGACAACCATTGCACTGAGCACAGGGTCTCCAATGGAGGAGTTAGAGAAAGGACTGAAGGAGCCCAAGGGAGATGTTGCAAACCCATAGCAATAATATCAACTAACCAGATCCCCCAGAGCTTCCAGGGACTAAACCACCAACCAAAGAGAACACATGGAGGGACCCATGGCTCCAGCCACATATGTAACAGAGGTTGGACTTGTCAGGAGTCAGTGGGAGAAGAGGCCCTTGGTCCTGTGAGGCCTTGATGTCCTAATGCAGGGGAATGAGTGGGCAGGGAGGCAGGAGTGGGTGGATAGGTAGGTGAACACCCTCATAGAAGCAGGGGAGGGAGGTGTGATAGAATGTTTCAGGGGGGAATGGGTAAAGGGGATAAGATTTGAAATGTAAATGAAGAAAATATTCAATAATATATATTATATATATTATTATATATCCAATAATATATTATATATAATATCCAATATTATATATTATTATAATATATCCAATAATATATATTATTAGATATAAAATATCTAATAATACATATTATACATAAAATATCCAATAATATATATTATATATATAATAATATATATATGTGTGTGTGTGTGTGTATATATATATATATATATATATATATATATATATAAAAAGAATTCTCTCTTACCTGTATGTCGTATGCTCTTGAAAACAGAGCCTCTCTTTCGCCCGGCCTTGTCTACAGTTTGAGTTTCTTTATATCTTTTTTTTTTTGTTTTTGTTTTGTTTTTGTTTTTGTTTTTTTTTTTTTGTTTTTCGAAATAGGGTTTCTCTGTGTAGCTCTGGTTATCCTGGAACTCACTCTGTAGACCAGGCTGGCCTTGAACTCAGAAATCTGCCTGCCTCTGCCTCCCAAGTGCTGGGATTAAGTGCTGCCCAGCTCATTGAAGTTTCTTAACTCAGGTGCTAATTCCTTCACTGCCATTACTGTGGGTGTGGGATGTTCTGCTGTTCAAGTTCAAGTTACTGGTCCATTCTCAGTGTAGTGAGTGCTATAGGAAAGGAAAGCTGACCTGAAACTAGGAAAATAAGTTATGGGAATTGGTGACAGTGACAGACAAAACACTAAGTACCAATGCTCTTGCCTAAGAATCTGAGAACCAAAGAAAGTAGGAAATATTGAATCCATTTTCAATATCATTTATGTTTTATGTAGTCATTATTCTATGACTCCTATCATAGAGTATCATATTATAAGAGGTCAAATATATATATTTTTTTATTTTCTGATGTGGAAGGTGCTTTTGGTTAACATAACAAAAGTTAGTTATTTGGAAAGAGGAACACCAACTAAGAGAATGCCTCTCTCATAATGCTCGTTAGTAAGCCTGGGGCATTTGCATGATTAATGATTGATGTGGATGATTACATGGATGGATGAGGCTCCACCCTGTGGCAGGTGGTTCTGGGTTGTTTGGGAAGGCAGACAGATCAAGGCAAATGATCCAGGCAGTAATCACAGTTACTTCCTGGTGTCTGCTTCAGTCACTGCCTCCTTGTTCACTGATTTCCTGCCTTGACTCCCCTCAGTAATGGAGTGTTACTTGGAAGTATAAGATAAAATAACCACTTTATTCCTCAGCATCTTTTGGTCATGGGAGTTTATCACAGCATTAGAAACCTTTAGGACATTAGCTGGACGTGAATTCTGCTCCCACAGTGCAATTCTTCCAGATGTAGTCACTAGTTACATACTTAGATATGATCTAGCAATGAGATTTGGACAAATTATCCAACTGGCTCTGTTTTTAATACATGCTACTCCATAACCCATTTTGGTTGCATTATGCTTCCTAAAATATATTAAAGCATTTTGATAAAATCAGCTTAAAATGGACATGGCTTGTCAGTGACAGAAAATCAACTTCCCATTTTTATTTTGAGTTAACTATCAAAACTTATGAACATCTATAGTGACTCAGAAAATGTCATTTCTTTGGTAACAGGTCTGATATGGTGGAACACCATTCTGTGGAAGGTGTGTGCACCTTTATTTTAATAAAATCCTTTATAAAAGGTACATATCACAGGAACTGACATATAATAATTGGTCAAATAACTGTTCTTATTTCTCCACTTCTTAGTCCCTCTTCTCTTTCTCTCTTCATCTCTCATGCCTCCACCACTCCTCCATTTCTCACGTATCCCTAGGAGTATAATGTTATTCTTTAACTTTCTGCCTTTCAAACTAAATTTCAAAGACCCATGTTCAACATACAGAAACAAGTTAAGTTGCCCCTTAATGCCATTAGTTTTCAAACTCTTTAGAAATTCAGTTTTAGAATATGCCTGAATACAGAATGCAATAGTATTAACAATTTCAGTTCATATATATGGGTTTAGAGTTTTCTCAATTTTTCGGTTCTCCAAAGCAACATATGTTTCGCCATGTTCCATTGCTCAAGTAGGTAGTGTCTTCAGCAACAGGATCTTAGCACTGAGTTCAAGAAGTCACCAGGAGCAATTGCAATGGCCTGGGGTCTATGGATCCCCACTCTCCAACTCAAAAAAGATAATCCACACCCATTATTAAACTTTTTATTTCACAATCTCCTGTTCTTCAGGAGGCATTTTTCATCTATTATACGGTAAAACTTTTTAAACCCCCTTTATGTGTAAAGGTTAAGGGGCTTCTACAGTAGTAGGCTGCTTTGTGGTGTTTTCAGAGGTCTTCAGTATTATTTATCTCTCCCAATCCCCCTTCTTTTACCTTGCTCTCTCTCCTTCCCAACTCTCTTTAATCTAATCCTTCCTGCTCTATTATCTCTTTCCTCCCATCATATCTGGTTTAGCTCATTCCTTTCAAATTTTTTCTGACTTCAATTGACACTCTTATTTAAACATAATTATCTGAAGATTCTGAGCTAGCACTCATGTGTGAGAGAATGAGGCATTTGTGTTCCTGGACCTGGCTACTTGATCCAGAATGAAAATTTCTAGATCTCTCCATCTACCTGTGAGTTTCATTTTATCTTTACAGCTGAGTCATATTATAACATGTACATATGCCATGTTTTCTGTGACCTCTCACCAGGTGATGGACTTTAGTCTATTTCCATTTACAGGCTATTGTGAATACAGCAGCTAAGAACATAAAGAAACTGGTATTTTTGTAATATTATTAAATATTCTTTGGAAATTGACTGCATCATATAGTAGGAATATGTCTAGATTTTTGGCCGTATTGATAAAACTTGAACTGATATTTAGAGGAAACACATGAAGTTGGAGAGATATCAGAAGGGAGAGAATCAGAGGTGGATTTTATCAAAACATACTGATTGCATATCTGAAATAACCAAACGTATAAACAAAACAGAACCATGTATCATTTAACTTAATTGTTTCTTGCTGTCACTAGAAACATTATTTAAAGTTGACTTGATGATACAGGCCTGTAATTTTTCCCCTGCCACTAGGGAGACTGAGACATGTGACTGAACATTTAAGGTTAAGTCAGGCCACCGAATGAGTTCACTGATAGCCTGCAAATTTAATGATAACTTGTCTCAAATGAAAAGAGGAATCCAAGGATTTAGTCCTGTGGTAGCATGCTTGCTAAGAAAGCACAAAAGACTTAGGCTCAAACCTCAGTATGATCAAAACCGAATTACTACTACCTGCTGTCCATGCCATAGCAATTAATTTGTCTAAAGAACAAATAATTATAATTCTGTCATATGCTAAAAAAGGAGAAACACAGAATGACAGGGTAGCTGTGTAGTGCAAGCATGCATATAAACAGAGAACTTCACACAGAGTATGGAACAAAAGGCAGATGGCAGAGAACAGATGAGGAGTCAGCTGTGTTGATGTGTGCTTCTCACAGACTGTGAAGTGCAGAGAAATAATCTTCATGTTTCTGAGAAACAAATGAGATAATGGATAAAATTTCAGCTACCCTTGATAAAAGTATCTCCAGTCAATAAATAGAGTTCTTATAAACATGACCACTGATTTCTATACTAAAATGCCCAAGTGTGACCATAGGATGAATATCTTACACAGTAAGTTCTCAATCACAATGTGATATGATTTTTTAAAAAGTAAACAAAATCCAAAGTAAAATTTCAAAATGCCGAGGATAAATTGGCATCCTTATATAATATATAGGGATAGGTTGGGAATTCAAGAGCAACAGATGTTAGTAAAGCAAAATAATAATAATAATAATAATAATAATAATAATAATAATAATAAAAACAAGTAAAATACTGACAGAGACTTGTACAGAACAGGAAAAGTTAACGGCCCCAACCCATTTCCAGAAACAAGCACAGTTTACATTTCAAAGGCCATCAAAAGTTCTGGTCTCTTCAGTCTTGAATAAAACTATGAAATGACGCAAGAGCCAAATTAAAAAAAACAACAACATGATCCTGTAAACACAAGAAAATGATATCTAATAATGTACAATGAATTTACTAAAGTTGTTGGGATATTTTCTTCTCATACAGTGTCAATATCAGGATGTGCATGATCAGAACGGCTACATAACATATTGATGCTTCTCGAGACCGAGGAAACAAAAGGTAAGGCCTGAATCATAAACAGTAAAGTTGTGACTAAAGAAGATTAGGACATGAACTTAGCAGTATTGCTCATTTTATACCAGTAACAAATAACTGTGAATGATAATAAAACAGCCTTTAAAATTGATAAAACAAAATGTGTTTAATGGCTAGTTTAACCAAGAATATGCAAGCATCCTATTTTAAATTTTACACTTCAGAATGTCATCTAACATGGAATAAATAACAATGTATCAATTATGTTTAAATTAATTTTCTCATTCTCAGTAAAACTTATTTTTGAGTAAATTGAATTGAATGAGTTTCACTAATAGTTAATCATGATCTTAGCCTGTGTTCCTTTAAAAAAATTTTAGATGTATTTTTATTTCTTATTTGTGTGTGAATAGATGCCTGTAACAGCCTGAAGAGTGTGTTTGATCCTCTCTCTAGAGGTGGAGTTATGATCCCTTTAGCTGCTCAGGTTCTCTCAAACAGCAGCAAATACACTTAAACGCTGAGCCATTTCTTTAGATATTTTGAATCATTGAAAGCTTTTGAGCATTCCCTTCACAACTCATGCAAACATAAATAATACTGTCTGGGAAGTTGTTACTGAGAAAACTCTAGCAGCACACTGCAGTTCAAAACCTTTAATTACTTTTCTCCTTAAACAAACTAGCAATATAGACTAAATCAGTTCTTTAGAAACCATGGCAAACCTTACAAATAAATTGATCTTAACAGTATAATCTACCTTGCAATTAATTTAATGCAGCTAAATCAATTCATGATGAACATGGCACTAGACTGACTGTGGTCCACATTTCCTGCAGGACTCCGACTTTAGATTTGTGATAACAGATTTGCATCTGTTATCATAATAACAGATGCAGTTTTTTTGTGCAGTCCCTGATATATGCTGTGTGTCTCAACAGAGCACATAGGGAGGGAGGGTCATGTAAATACCCAGGATGAACAGGTGGAAAGACATGATCAAGTAAGGCAGGTAAAAATGAAAGTCTGATATTGACCACAAAACATTTAGCAGTTTCTTCAATGGCAAGTAAGAGCCACTTGAAGAATGATGACAAAACAGCATTATATTGGCTAAACAAACAGTAGGAATTGTTAGGTATGATAGCTCCCTTAAAGTGGTTGAAGCAGTCATGAACTGAAAGAAAAACAGTAGCCCTGATACAGCTGAGACAGAGATAACAAATATCTTGTAGTTAAACTGAAAAGTAATCAGCTGTTAGGTGTGAAATTGGATCTCTTGAAAGGTGGACGTTGTTCAAGTGGATCCTGGAGAGTTACTCATTAAGTCATTAGTGAGGCAATCAGTCTATGAAGAACTTTTGTGCTGGATAACTCTTAAGCCTTCTGCAAAGATAAATAGGGCCCCTCAGTTACATATACAATGATTGGCAGGGCAGAGAAATGGCAGTTTGTGACATGCCATTTAAAAATGGCAAATGTAAGTAGAAACTCATTGGCAATGTGGTTCGTAGAACTACAAAGAGACACAAGATCTTTTGGCAGCCTATTTCTTTTTTTTTCAGAGCAGATGGTATAGGAGTCAGAGAAGAGTTTGAACATAAAGAAAGGATTCTAATGTGTCTACAAAGACCCCATAGGTACAACTCTATGTAATTCATGGTAATGGAAAGAGAGGGTGATTTTATTAGCTTAGAACATATATTTTTATAATCTGACTGCTTATAATATTGAAATAATAAATGTATCTGCAGGATTGAAGGAGCGATTTCATATGTAAGATCTGGAATCTTGAGGATTCCATATTTATCCTCTGTAATATTAGTCATCATCTGTACAACTAATGTGAAGCTGAGTTTCTCTGACAGTTGCCTTACATTTAGGGCCTTAGTGTAATGTCTAAGTGTCCACTTAGAGATAATTGTGTGCATGAAAGGATGCTGTGCCACTCGTCATAGAACAAGAGGAAGGCAATATGAATGATTCAGAGATGAAGAGCCAAAATTTCCTTTAGGTATCCATCTTCCCTACTCACCGAGAAGGCCTTCTGGGGTACCCTCAGCTGTCCTGAGCAGTGGGCTATCCTGCTGGACTCCCATTCTCTCAGCCCATCTTCATTAGATTTGCTGATCTGGAACCATACAGCCTAAGGTTACCCATCAGAGGCCTGCCACACCTTAGGGCCCCTCCCAATACCTACTACAACAGGAACATCCAGGGACTAAAGCCATCCTGATGGCTAACAGACCGCAAACAGAGGAACAGCATGCCAGAGATTATTCTCTAGTGGTTGAAGGTATTTGGTATTTGGATGTTTATATTATTACTTACCCTTTAAATGATCAAAATGTAGACACTAATTCATTCTGTGATCTTCCAGATAAATGAAAGTTTCCTGAATCTAACATTGGACTTTGCAAATGCCTATGCATTGGAAGCAATGTCCTAACTTAGCTGTGTATTTTCTGCCAAAAAAAATTGGAAGTTTGAGGATAGGCAGAGTAAGATGGTGAAACATGTCCATAATGCTGTTGGTGTTCTAGGTTCCTACTTTATTCCTGTAGAGTAAAACATTTGACCTTAAGTAAAGTTTTGCATACATCTTCTGGCCATAATCATTCCCTTGTGCCTGTCAACTGCTAGCCTGGGCAGTGACCAAGCATCTTTTACAGAGTTGAAATGGTAAGTAACAAGCTACATCATATCGACTGACAGATTAGGTAGATCAAAATAATGCAAAAGATATTCAAATTGGATATTTATTATGCAGCTGAAAATCAAAAAGAACCAAAAACTAGAATCAAGCATGATTTAATAATTGGATTGTTCTTTTTATGAAGTTGTTTATAGTTCACACTCATCCTGATCATTGTTCATAGGTAAGGAGCAATAATAGGTGATTTAAGGAGAGTCTGTTTCACAGGAATATGTCTGTATTCTTCATGAATCAGAAAAAGGTACTAAAATTCCATATTGCAAACCAATTGAGAGACTCATTTAAGTATGACCAGAGGAAAGCTCAGAAAGTAACAGTAATGAAAGATATCATGTATTCACAAAATGATGACTGAAGAACTTCAAGAAGGAAATAATCTTTCTGTCCCTCTGTGTTGTCTCAATGACTTAATTTTATCTTTTTTTTTCAGTTACATCAGTGACCAACATAAAATATCCATGTGTCTCCAGTGGGTGCTGCACTGAAGAGATTATTGTGAGAGCTTGAACCCAGCAAAGCCCTTTGAACTCAGATATTCCCACGATGTATTTATTAGACAAATAGTATGGGCAATATAAATAAGTCATGGCAGGAAATAGGATAGATGACTTTTGTTGTCAAAAAGTGTTTTTGTCTTTAGAGATTTGGTAGATAGTAAAAAGAAAAAAATATTCTATGGTGCTTCACAAAAATAAAACAAGGCTTCATAGGAATTGCTTAGGGAATGTTGGAGTCAGAACTTCACTTAACTACTTAAGACCATATTTAACAATCCTTTCACATTATCCAGATAAACACACACACACACACACACACACACACACACACACACACACTCACAAGCACAAGCACTCACACTTGTGTATGTGTGCGCGCATACACACACATATCTTAGGAGCACGTTGGGATGTGGTGCCAGTTGGAGAAGTATGTTCTTTGGTAAGGAGTATGCTGATGAAGGTATCCTCTTCTGAGACTAGAGGAGGTGACAAACACACAGTCAACTGCCTTAGCAATTGTTCTGTAGCTTTTATGTCCAGGGTACAATGTATGCTCTAACAGTTTTGTAAAGACTTAGTGTGATTTACATTTCTTTCTTTTTTAAAGATTTATTTATTATTATACATAAATATTCTGTAGCTGTCTTCAGATCCACCAGAAGAGGGCATCAGATCTCATTATGGGTGGTTGTGAGTCACCATGTGGTTGCTGGGATTTGAACTCAAGACCTTTGGAAGAGCATTTGGTGCTCTTACCCACTGAGACATCTTACCAGCCCCATGACTTACATTTCTTAATTTTTAATTTCTTTTATATTTATTTAGTGTATGTTGTATGTATATGCACATACTTACTGTGGTATACATATGTCAATCAGAGGATAACTTGCACAATCAGAATGTTTCCTGCCACCCATATGAGTTCTAGACTCAAGTTTCCACACTTCCCAGCAAGTGCCTTTATCCACTGAATCATCTCACCAGCCCAGATAAAAAGTTTTTCGTTCCTTGTAGTATTATGATTGCCTGTTTGTAGTTGTCTTAGGGTTTCATTGCTGTGATGAGACATCATGATCATATCACCTCTTACAAAGGCAAATACTTAATGGGGCTGGCTCATAGTTTTAGGACTTTAGGCCATTATTACCATAGCAGGAAGCATGGCAGCATCCAGGTAGACATGCTGCTGGAGGAGCTGAGAGATCTACATCCTGATCTCAGGTGGCAATAAGGAGACTGAGACTGGGCATAGCTTGGACACATATAACCTCAAAACTCACCTCCACCTATTTCAACGAGGCTATGCCTCCTAGCTATGCCATTCCCTGTAGCCAAGCACAAGACATGAGTCTATGAGGGCCATATCTATAAAAACAACCATAGTAGTGTAATATCCCATAATATTTAGGGAACTTAAAAGGAAACATTAAAGGTATAAATACATGAATAGATACAGCTAATTTTCTATATTAGTAAATTCTGGGGATGAATGATGAGAAAACACCAAACAGTACCTGTGCACTGCCTACCACAGTCTTCAAGAGAAGAGTAGGCTTAGTTGGAGCAGTTATTCAATGTGTTGAGTGACAGTGGAAAAACTCTTGTCTTAGTAGCAAAGAAATAAGTGAAATTTCAGAATAAAAGAACAGGAGAAAAGAGGTTTGATCTTTTCCAGAGGTCTCAGCCCCAAGAAGGGAGCGCTCAGCTATGGACGGTCTAACTTTAGAGGACTGGAAACACAGCTTAAGACAGAAAATTCACAACAAGCTGTCAGCATCATCGGAGAAGGAAGGGGGCCAGGGAAGAAGGAGGAAGAGTGGAAATGGGGATATTTATGAGACTAAAGCTTCAAGCAGAGCAGATGCAGAATGACAAATGGATACCAAAGACAAGAGACGCAAAAACAAAGAAAGAAACAAAAATCAGGCTTGATGCATCACTGAGTATCCATCAAAGCAGAAATGCTAAGAATGCTGAACCGTATATTTGATAGCAACTTGCTACATATTTATTACTTTTTCAAAGAAACAAAACGATGGGCCTCCATCCGGGAAATAGTTTATTTGGAGACTAAAGTTCTCCTAAGAATAGTTTACTTTATATCACTGCCCCGATTTTTTCCTGTATCATTGAATTCCCCTCTCTCTTTGGCCTTAATGTCTTCCAAGATAGCAAACAGAACAGAACACTCTTCGATGTCAATACTAAACCTCCAGAGCAAGCATTTCTTTTCGTTAGCCTTTGACTATTGGAAATGAATTCTCCAGAATTACTCTTACTGGATGTCTAATTTCACTTACATCAATAACCCAGTGCGTGGATCAATAACCCAGTGCTTGCCTTCTGGGCTTCTTACATTTTTTAAATAGAACATGACTCACATAACACCCTTTTAATTTGTATTATCTTTAATTCAGTATTTCTCTATTTCCCAAATGTGTCTTTCTGTTGGAGGATCTGTCTCTGCCAAGAGTCTAAACACTGGAATGACCAGCACGGTTCCAGGTTCTTTTTAGTTTTCTCCACATACGTTTTGTAGTTTGTATAGCTTAGTCACCCTACTGTAATACGAGCTGTAATATGAAATATCCTCGTCTGCAGACTCTCTCTCATTTGTGTTACGAATACCTATTATATCAACTGCTTCTCACCCTTTGAAGTGATTATAATTCACATTATCTGCATTTGTGTCACAAGACTATTTTTCCTTTTAAATTTTGAATCTATATCGAAGTACCACATCTCATCTATAACATGGAGATTTTAAGAACATCTTAATCTTAATATGAGCAAAAATGAACTTTATTTATTCAGAAAATATCCCTCTTCTTTTTTTGGATTTTTCTCTTTCTTAGTATGTGAACCATATGAAACCAATTAAGCCAGAAACTGACATTATTGTCAACATCATCTTTATCCGATTTTGACTTTCGTAAATGTGTCTGCTTTTTAAAGCATCCCTACTTCTGCTTTCGTCCTTGTATAGAATACCATTACTTTACTAACTTAATGAATTTATACTGCCCTTTTTATCTCTTCCTCAACCCATTCATCTCCAGTACCTGGCACAGTTTTAATTAACAACGTCTCATGTTGCCTTTCCTTCCTTCCTTTTCCCCCCAATTACCATGGTGTAATTGACAGATGAAATCTTTGTCTATCTAAGCTATGCAATGTAAAGCTTCAGTATGTTGGGGGATGACTTTTAATGATCATTTGACTATTTTTCATGCATGTGTGTGAGGAACATTGAAACTCAATCCCCTCAGTGAATTCTCAGTGTAGAAAGAATACTAATTGCAGGCATCATGCTGTGCCTTAAAGCACAGGGCTTTATCCAGGCCACCCCTACATACTTCAGCTGAACACTGATCATTGCAGTGCTGTGTATTAAAACTACTGTGAAGGTCAAACTCCTTATTACCTATAAGAACCCTGAAAAGCCTGGCCCTGAATTCCTTCTCTAAACTCATTTCAAATACCTCTTTTCTTCCTTGGAATATCATAAACAAAACAAAGAGCTTCAAATAGCAACAAAACAAATCACCAGAGATAGCAGGAAACAATTATTAACATAAGCCTGCAGTTTTTCTGGTCTTCAACATTTTAGACATATTTAAGGAGTTTTCCAATTCAAAGGCTTTTAAACTACTTTTCTTTTGCCTGGAACTGATTTACCATACATATTGTTCCCCCCATCCAGGGTTTATCTTTAGTCTCAAAAATCCTTTCCTTGGCTTTCCTGTCTCAGATATTTCCCAAGCTATTTCCCATCAGTGTCTGCTTTGTTTTGGGTACTTACCAAAACAGCTGTGTACCCTAAATTTTTTTTTTTTGTTTACTATTTCTTCCATTAGCTAAAACAAGAATAGTAACAGGGCTAAAGATAGCTTTCCTTATTAATTTTAATTTGGATAACAGATTATTGTTTCAAATATGGTTAAAGCAGCAAGACAAGTAGGCTTTTATTAAAACAGACTGACTATGTGCATCCTTTTAGAAACCTGTACCAGAAATCCCATTGGACAAAATATCACACTGTGAAGAAACCTTCATTGATGACAAGATAAAAGCATATTTCTAGGGGTCGACCAGATGACTGTTTCCTTGTACCAGGACTCATGTGTTCCTGCTTTGACAGAGTTGGATATGTTTAGTGTGGTTTTTATTATTAAAATAATTTTTTAAAGATTTATTTATTTATTATATGTAAGTACACAGTAGCTATCTTCAGACACACCAGAAGAGGGCATCAGATCTCATTATGGATAGTTGTGAGCCATCATGTGGTTGCTGGGATTTGAATTCTTAACCACTAAGCCATCTTTCCAGCCCCTTATTAATATCATTTTAACAAAGGGAACTATAATCTAATATATGTTTATAGAGTATTTTCTCTGCTCTTCCTTTTTTTAAATCTTTATTAATTCAGCTACCTCCTGAGTGATATTATTTTAGGAATGTTGTTCATCTTATTGCTATTATTATTTATCCACATCATCAACAACAGGTGGTAGAAGGACTTGAATGTAGGAACATGTTTTTAATACATTTAAGTAATTTATTCAATATACATTAATATCTCCCATGTACTAAATATGAACCCAGGCGAAAATAAAATTCATTAGACTAAAATCTATTTGGTGACCTCAATAACTTGTGGACTCTGAGGAAAGGGAGAAGGCAAATAACAAATTGGAAAGACATACAGGTAGATTTGCATATAAAGCAGAGTTTAGCTACAGAGAGGTGACAGAGTTTTCACAGATTGATAGAAGAAATGACCAAAATCAGATTTTATTTAGCTCCTCATTAACCTTAGACATAGCTCTCTTGTTTCTTTATTACTTAATTTTACTCTTTTATCCCCATTCAATTAAAGTGACTTTTGGATGTACTAAGCACAGCTGTTTTCCAATGAACAGTCTTAATCTTTTTGCTGCTTTTAAGAGACTTCTGGGTACAAATAGGAAACCCCGAATGCATGCAAAGCTGTTCTCAGCATTTTCCTTTAATATAAAATAATAATTGCTTTGGTCCTTGAGAATAACAGAACTTCCATTAGTTTTCATCATGGCAGCCTGTTATTCCTGTATCACTAACTCTGCTGGTACAACATTCTCCTCCAGTGCTTGGTATTTACTGTGCTTCAGCATCTCCTGTGGTAGCTTGCAGCACATGAGACACTTGAAGCTGAAGACCTGGGCATTATTTTTCTAGCTAATGCCAATGTATATCAGGAAGAAAAATGAGGGGAAATTCGAGATGTTATCTGATAAATAAAACTGTGTCAAGTACACAGAATAATGTGTACTAAATACACAACTTAAAATGACCAATATCAGCAAGGGGTAGATGAAAATGGCAAAGCTTTGAAAGTGAAGGTCTTAGGATTGTACTGCTGTGAACAAACACCATGACCAAGGTAACTCTTACAAGGACAGCATTTAATTGGTGCTGGCTTACAGGTTCAGAGGTTCACTCCATTATCATGAAGGCAGAAACATGGCAGCATCCGGGCAGGCATGGTGCAGGAGGAGCTGAGAGTTCTACATCTTCATCTGAAGGCTGCTAGCAGAACACTAACTTCCAGGCAGCTAGGATGAGGATCTTAAAGCCCCCACTCACAGTGACACATCTACTCCAACAAGGCCACACCTACTCAAACAGGGCCACACCTTCTAATAGTGCCACTCCCTG
This sequence comes from Hylomyscus alleni, assembly GCA_019843855.1. NCBI lineage: Eukaryota > Metazoa > Chordata > Mammalia > Rodentia > Muridae > Hylomyscus > Hylomyscus alleni. The sequence continues at coordinate 15,920 of JADRCC010511280.1, forward strand.
GGCCATATCACATACAACCAATAAGAGTGGATATTTAAACACTGATGCTTATAAAAATCCTGGAGTGCATGCTGTTTGTCTTCTTGTTTCTGCTTCCAACATTAAATGCTTTTACATTGTCACTCCTCTTGGGAGAACTTTAAAACCCAGAGAGCATGCATAGAGACAAAACAGAGCCAGGAAATCCCCAATGAAGACAACAAAGAAAGTTCAGAACTTTCTCCAACATGAAGTTAAATCCCCTGAAATCGTAAATGAGAATCTTAGGACATATATGAATGTCAGCAAGGCAAGTAGACTCAAGTTTTCAGGTGATGTCAAAGTGAACAATGGTGGTAGATGAAGAGTCCCTGATATGATTTTAAGGCTCTTGAGAAGTGGGTTTTTTTTTGGGGGGGG
>JADRCC010511318.1:0-11655 GCA_019843855.1 Hylomyscus alleni
TTTTTTTTTTTTTTATCACAAAGGAGAAACAGTTCCTTCATGCTCTTTATCTCTGGATCCTACTTGATATCAGTGTGTATTTAAGCTAAATACACACTTACTACAGGAGGCTGTGTGTATTGGGGATGTTAGCTACCTATCTTTCACTTTCAACTCTCAGTCCCTCATGGCATCTTTACTACAAGGCCTTGACAGTATTTGGTACCAAAAATATGGAGGACATTCCCCTGCACAGAATATGTGCAGAATTTGAGAATCCTATTGCTCATAAGAGGGAGGGGAAGGGGCAAAGAGTAAATGAGAAGGTAAAAGGCAGAGTGTTACATTATTTGATCTTATTTGATGCCTTCCCTCTTAAAACTATGACAGTCATGAAAAACTGGTATTGACTGTGGAAAGCAGAGAAGGTATTGAGTTTCCTTTCAAAGTGCTGTAATGATAGACAAAGGCAACACTAGAGGAAACGAGATCATGGATGAAGCAGAGCTGCTGCTATAAAACTCTTGGGAAGTAGGAGAAATATTGCGGCAAGTTTCTCTGAGGCCTTGAAAAGGAGAAGTTCAACATACTTCCTTTTTAAAAAGATTTATTTATTTTATGTATATGGAATTTTGTCTTCATGTACATCTGCATGCCAGTAGAGTGCATTGAATCTAACAGGAGTCCAGTAATAGATGGTTGCAAGTTGCCATGTGGGTGCTGGGAATTAACTCTGGAAGAACAACCAGTGCTTTTAACAAATGAGCCATCTCTCCACTTCCATGCTTTTCATACCTCTCATGGTTAAACGAGTAATTAAAAGCTTTTATACATAAAGAATTATGCCACAAAAGCATAACAGAGGCATTAAAGGATGTAGAATAAGAAGAGCTGAATGTGGTAGCACATACCTTTAGTACCAGCACTCAAAATCCAGAAGATGGTTGATGTGTGTGAGTTCGAGGCCAGCCTGGTCTACATAGTGAGTTTTGGAACAGCCAAAACTGTAGTGAAAACCTGCCTTAATAAATGAATAAATGAATAATTAAATTAGAAGAAATGATTGATTCCTTGGATTCACTGAATGAGGAAAGAGAGATTTCTTGTAAGTTTTTTTTTCCTGTATTATGCACGAGGATAAAGATAAACATTGAAAAAGTTATTACAAGTTATCTTAATAAAGTGAATAGGAATAAAAGATATTTTAGGAAAAGAAGGTGCTACAGTTAAGTATTTAGATAAAATTATCATCTAATGGGTGGACAATGCCCCTATTAGACATCCTAGGCTAATGAATTACTATGTTTGGACTCGTTAGCCAGTGAGTCCCATAGATTCCACCAAAGATACAGGGTATTGCCATTGCTCTTGATCACCTTGTAGAATTTCTTGTTACCCTATTGCTGAAGACACTACATACTTGAGTAGACACTTGATTCGCCATAGGACATGGAGAAATCAAGTCAGTATTAAACTGAACAATGCATCCATCAGCATCCATCCAGCAAAAGTGCTGACTCACTTTTATAGCTCTGGAAGGTGGTATGGCTATCACTAGAGGAGAAAAGCAATCTCAAGTCTTACTCAGCCGTGAACCCTGTGAACTACAATAAGTAGTACTACAACCCTGATAAGATTTGTCTACTGGTAGAATAATGGCATTAATGTTAAATTCTTTGTGGGGAAGGGGATGGATTAGGCCCACTGCAGAAGATAGAAGCCATATCTGACATTGCTACTAGGCTCAAGAACCTGTGGCTAGATACATTATATGCTCTAGAGGAGAATCTATTACTATTATGAAGCTAAATGAACATAATATTAAACCAACTCACACTAAGTTATTACTGTACCCATAGGTTAGTGTATCTCTCAACTCTCATCACTAAAGAATCTTCTTACAGTAGATGGCCATGAATACAAAGACCTTACTGGCCAGTGAGCAGTGAATAAAAGACTATAGTATGCTTAGCCCGAAATAGGATGTTTATTTATATTATACCCCTCCCCCAAAGGCTCAGAGACCATCATGAAAGAGGAGTAAGAACAATTGTAAGAATTAACAATAAGGAAATCATATTTTTTCAGACTCAACAGGACAGTTGTATATACAAACTCACAGCAGCTGTGACAGCATAAAATAACCCGCATATGTTCAAGATAAAAGCACAATCTCATCATCATGGGAGGGGAAAATGGGTACAGGCTCCCATCCCTGCCTGAGAAGCCGTTGGCAATTGATAGCGTCCAGGAGAGGAAGAGCTGGGTTGCTTATGGGTATGAGCCAGAGTAAGAAGAGTGCACACCAGGTGTAGCTTCACACCCAAGAGTCATTGGGCACTACAAACTGAACTTCCTGGGTTAAAAAAGAGCCAACCCAAACTTGGATGTATGGAGAGGTGGGGCAAATTTAAGTGTAGTTGGTGAATACGATAAAAATGTTTATGAAATTCTCAAGCAATTAATAAAAATATTATTTTTAAATGATAGGAATAGGCCCTCATTAAAAAGGAACCCATTCAATCTACTTCTACTGACAGGGCAGCATGGGCTGCTCTGAAAATACATAAGGCAATGTGTTGGGTACCATACTAGACTCTACTTTTTAACCAGACTCCAGATCAAACTCTAGCTCCACTGCCTTTGAATTATGAAGCATTAAACAAAGTGTCCAATCTCTTGGGGCCTTGGCGCCCTACACTGTGCACTGCTCGTTATGAAAATACACAAGAAAACACGTGCTGAGTACTTTTCCCAACACCCCGAGTGTGACTAGATGTCAGTTATCAGTGTTTCTTCCACACAGTTAATTTGGTGCAAATGAGTGCGTTTTTCACATTATATGTGTAGGATAATCTTTTTGCGTCTACTGACAGATCGTTTTTGTGAACCTTGGAGACAGCAAGAAACTTTTCCAGTCCTTCTGGCAGCAAGGGTGCGGCTATGACTCTCCATTTCCTTCTCTTGGCAAAGAGGAGTTTTCACACAGAGGTAGCATAAATTTGCCTTTCTTATGGAGGAGGGTGGGGTCTGAGGGTGTTGCTGGGTGGCTTCTACCACCTCACAGCTTTTCTTGGGAAACTGACCACTCCCTACTGATTTGTTATCATGCTAAACTGTGTCTCCACCCTTCCTTGCTGAAGCTTTTGCAGCTGTTCTCGGAAGGAGACCAGCTGAAAGAGGTTGTTAGGGTTCAGAAACAGCTGGGATCTTTAAAGATCTGTCCGCAGCTCTCAGCAAAGTTCCAACACCCTGAAGTAATGGTGCGAGGCGGGGTGGGTCTCAGAGGAAGAGCTGATTATGCAATAAGCTAAAGCCCCTTTGATATCTGGTGACAACTATTAAGAAGCCGGCAAGATGGAGAAGGACACAGGGAAAGCTTGTGAGAGAAGATGTTTCTCTTTAGGGATGGGTTAAAGGCAAACAAGAGAGATCGTCTGGGAGGTGTCCAGGATGGGGAACGGGAGAAATTTTAAGGCTTCGGGGAATTGCGAGCTCATAATTAGCTGGTCAGAGCAATCAATAGTCATGTCGATTGTCATTTGCTTACAAATTGCACACCTGGTATCTCTCAGAAAAACCTGGCCACAGACATATCATATTTTCTCCTCTGAAGGTTATGAACAAGAATTGTGTCATCACCCATCACAGCCTCAGCCTCAGGATCCTTGGTCTGAGAATTCCATCACAGAGTACACAGAAACCTTGAGGTTATAATGGAGGCTGGGGGGGGGGGGAGTGGTATTTCCAATGCCCATTTGCACAGTTTACAGGAAGACTACCCATGAGCTGGGGTTACATGTTAAGCTTTTCGTATCCAGAGATTATCACCGTGTATTTTTGGTTCTTTGTATGTTTTGCTTGTAAGTTTTAAAAGCTCAACTCTAAACAATATGTGGGGAATATTTGCTCATTGGTACTCCTTCCTAGGGTCAACGAGAGTACAGTCTCCTGTTCTAAAACTCACTAAAAAAAGCCTTGGTGAGACAGAATTCCCAAGAACACCAGGCTCGCTAGGAGCATGGGATACACGTGCCTATTTCTTAAGTGATGGGATATGTGTGAGCGTGAGCCCAAACATCTGAAACCGTGAACCAAATCAATCTTTTCTCTTTCAGAATGTTTCTTTGTGGTATTTTATGACAGTCATTCAAAGCTGACTAACACAAATAACAATACCACAAGTTAGTCTAGGCTTTCTGAAGATGGAACCTAGAAGCAACTAAATAATAGGCCTGTCTCAAACCTTCAAGATGTCAGACTTACTGGTGAGTCAAGATCAAACAGGTGATAATTAGAGTCAGTGTCATAGGGGAAGAAAAGAGATGTGCATATGTGTGCGTATGTGTGCGTATGTGTGTGTGAATACACTCGCATGCAGATGCATGTGCACATGCTTGCATGCGTGTGCAGAGGTCAGGAGTTACAGAGAATGTCTGTCTTCCTCTCTTCTTCACTTTGTCATTTGAGACTGGGCTCATCACTGAATCTAGGGTTTACACGGACTGACCAGTGGGCTTCAAGTCTGACTCTTGCGCACTAGGGTTCCAGCAAGCACCATCTACCATGCCCAACTTTTCCAAGAGGGCCAGGAATTCAATTTAGGTGCTTAGGCTCACACGGCTGGCAACTTACAGACTGAACCATCCCTTGAGCATTGTAAGCAAGAGGTTTTTAGTGAGAGGATTTGGATGTGAGGCATGCTTTGTCACTTACTAGCCACATGACCTTAAATGCTTACATAATCTCTGAATCTCACTTTCGTCATCGGGCAAAGCAAATGGTGCTATTTATCTCTCCGAGCTGTGGTAATGCAGAATAACATTTGAGAAAAGTGATTGCAAATTGTACAGCTCGGCAGCCATATTAGTTAGATGCCTGTAGTGTTTAAAAATACCGAAAATGCACCGGTGAGAACAGCAGAGGGTGGCTCTGACTGCAGAGAAGGCTCAGGCAGGAGATAGTGATTCAGGAAGTCTTGCATAAAATATGGGTTAGGATTTCAAAGAGTTTTGTGTGTAGTCTGGTAGGAAGGAAAATGCATGGAAAGAATAGTGTGGTTCCAGTCCCCTATCCATAATTCACATTTTCAACCTCTAAATATACAACCTAGGGCAACTCTTGTTTTACAAGAGAGTACTTGTTCAACAACTACTGGAAAATTGGGCAAACCAGGAACTTAGAGACCTTATGGCTCTTAAATTGTTCAAAGGGCCTATTTTTTCAGTGGTGGAATGAGTCCAGTGTCTTCTGAAGTTGCATAATAACCCTGATCTCAATTAAAAGATAAATTACTTGATTAATTACCAAGTGCTTTCTTGCCAAGTTGATGGGGGCCAGTCAATAAGGTCAACGTGATTTTTTTTTCCTTGTCACTAAGACATGCTTTAAAACTTTTGTGTGACTTCTCTGGGGACTTGCTCAAGGTACCCGGCATTGAAATAGGAGGTAATGCAGTTCTGCAAATCTCTGGATGCCCTTTAACTCTGTTTGGTAGATTTGGGCTATTTCAGGGGAAAAACTAATTCATGGGTAAACACTGAATAAGGCTTTAAGGTAACAGGAGATAGAAGATAACAAGAGGCAAACATGTGGGTAAAAGAAAATCAGAATAGCTTTTTGAAAAAAAGCTTTGGATAGAATGTGCTTATGAGCAATTATGAGCTAGTGATAGGTATCTTTGAATGGTAATAGATATATTTTGAGGTTTAAATATATAATATATTATAAGGATATAATATATAATACATTTCTGGGAATGTCACCCTCCTTTCTGGGGCTTGTGTGGAGAAAACTCAGCTTGTTCAGTCCCATTCCTTCAGAAGTGGAAATGTGACCTAGGTTCTTCCGGTAACATGCATAAACCTATATTGGCTATAACAGCTAACATAGAGCATTTCCTCCAGGCTTGACCACTCAAAGTACTTGCTGTCCCTCTCGATGTCTTAGAACATGTTCTTTGTTTGGCTGCAATAGTTGCTCATCCATGAAGCTACCATGAAGATTCACATCTCAGATATGGAGAGTGACCCACACAGCTGTTCTGACTTCTTTCAAATGTCTTGACAAGTCACATCTAAACAACTCATTAGAATTTCCTCTTATAAGATGATGAAATATCTTATTGCATAAGTCAGTTTGTCAAGCTTATGCTGTTTACAACCAAAGGACCAAAGCAAGTGGCTTTCCTTCTTCTTCTTGGCAGCCTGCAATAAGGCATTAGGCATTTAGGAATGAAGTGCAGGCATTATCATAGATGCCAGGCTGCTCCAATGATTCATTTATCTATCTATCAGTAAACATTTTCTGAATTTCATTCATGAGTCAGATGCTATGGATGCAGATTATTATGATATAGTTGTTTACTTTTGAGAGCATCCTATTGTAGGAAAACTTACAAACAAACCATTAAAGACCAGAAATATTTTTGAGAGTAAAGAACATGATGTTTCATGCCTAGAGATTATCTCTAAAGTTTGATAAGACTATATAAACATGATAAATATGTCTAAATTATGTTTCTTGTCACTAGTACATTTGCTGTCGTATAAAAGGGGGTAGGGTAGGAGGATGAAATTGTTTTAATGAAAACCCATGGGTTAGAAAGAGAGTGGTGTTGGAACTAAATAGCAGATGGTATGGTCAGCTGTTTTAGAGCTCAGACAAAGGGAAAAATCCCAGAGAATAGCCAACCAGCAGGGGAGGATTCACAGACAATACTGCCCTTGAAGGGAGCTTTCACTGTGAGGGGTGAGCTGTATTCTGATTAGTTATCCATAAAGCAAGCGGGGGTCTTAAAATCTATGGAAGGGCAGACCAGTATGAACGTGAATAACCAATACATACCAGTGGGTCAATTTTATCCGCTGGTGTCTGAGAAGATTTTAGGGGAGGCTGAAAAGAACTGAAGATGGCATGAATAGAACCTGGATAGCCACAGACATCCAGAGGTTTCTACACTCAATTAGATTTCATTTTGTCTGCAATAGTAAAGACCCACACTACCTGTACTTTAGGCAAAAGAGATATTTTCTCTGTCTTGGATGACTAAATATAACCATTCTGGGACTAGTATGGCTTCCTCTATGCTTCAAGAACAGACATTACTATTATGGTGTCAATGCTGGGGGCCTTCTAATTCATTATATTATGTTTAGTAAATAATAATAAACAAATTATTAAACTTTAAGTATAAGTAATCTTGAAAATATATTAAACTTTCGGGTACAGGTAGCTTCTGTCTCTGTTGCAATGTGCACAGAATGAAATGGTACTGGATCGCTGAGATGATTAAGTCATGAAGGTGGAATTAGACTTCTCTCTCAGAAAACAGGTCACAGTAAGCATCCTTATTTAATCAAACATGTGAGGTGGCAGAAACAGGTCACCATCTATGAAATAAAGAGAGCACCTTTACCAGACACAAATTCTGTTGGTAGGTTAGTTTTAACTGGGAGCAATAGAGGTATACTGTTTAGAGATTTCCCAGTATAAAGCATTTATACCAGCAAGAATAGACTGTGACAGCTGCTGTTATATTACGATCTGCTTTCTACAGGTTAGTGTTCTTGCCCACATTGACCAAAATGGCTCACTGTTAAGACCAAGTCTTATACACATGGAATAGGAAAGAGAGTATACACTTCCCTCCCATGTGAAGGCAAGATCTAGATGACACCGATCACTACTATTAGTCTTCTTGTTGATAACTCAGTTACATGTGCAAAGCCAGTTGCAAGAAGGGCTAGAAAGTGTTGCACATGAATGAGTCTATACCTGAGGATAAAAGAGTTTTATTTTTAAAATATATTAAACTTTAAATATATTATATTTACATGTAAATAATCTTTAACATATATTAAACTTTAGGGCCCAGGTAGTTTCTGTCTCTGTTACAATCTCATTTCCTAGTAGGCACAACTCAAACGTACTTGCAGTGAGGTTGGTAGCTGTGGCTAATCTACTTTTTCCTTCCAATGCAGTCATTAGCTTAATAATGAAATTGGGGGAAACAGCAGTGATGTGCCAAGTGCTCTTTAGCCACTTTTCACCAGGAACTTAATCTTTGTTTACACCACCATGGAGAATCAGACATTGTCATTGTAATTTAAAGATAGTCTTGTTAGTCATATTTGTGTGACTGGACTGGGGTACCTGAAACAATTTTCTTGTGACTTATGGGTTGCTCAAATTAGCTGGGTTGAAAGGCTGAACATTCAATAGCAGACAGGAATTCCCATTGGGTTGGGCTCTGGTGAGGGTGGTAAAGGGTGGTAAATGATGGAGGAATATGGCTAGGGAGAAAGCATCCCATTTTAGAGTGTGTGCAGGGGAGGAAGATGAAGGAGGGGGTAGAAAGAGAGACAGAGAAAGAGAAAGACAGAGACAGAGGGAGGGAATGAAGGAGAGAGAGGTGGGAGACTACCCTCAGGACCAATCCTCCAATACAACAAATGCCTCCAAATGGTAGTAACTATGAACTAAGATTAAAAACAGCAAAGAGAAGTGAATGACCATTTTGACCCATTACAAAGATCCAGCTACCTTACATTTATTACATATGTCAAGTATTTCATGATTATGAACTTAGTCTTTATGATTCTTTCAGATAAGTATTTTCTTTTATATATGGGTATACGAAAAGCTTGGGAGAAAACCCAAATTTGACTCTAATTGTAAAAGCCTGGATATTTCCACAGCACGTGTTTAGTGCTTGTCACCACAGTCAGCTATCATGTTTTTGTTGTGAATTGGTTACTTTATCGATTCACCAATTAATTACTTAATTTCAACAGTGAATTTTAAGTGCCAAAGAGGTCCTGACACATCAGGTCTCACACTCAAGGTAGAAAAATAGTAAGTAAAATAAGTTGACTAATTATATATTTATTTTGACCTAGACCTTTTTATTACAAAGGAAAAGAAATACAATGGTTGTCACTTAGAATACTCAAAGCGTATTGAGCTAATTAAAGACTTTGTCCTGAGCAACACCACAGCAATGAATTCAGATTTGGGACAGTATGAGTTTGGAAGGGTGGAACATTTTGCTATTATGACTGTGGCTCTAATCCAAAAGACGGTCTTTGTATCATCTGAATGTGGATGGACTGCTGGGCACAGTTAATGGGGTTTCTATGTAATCCAAGCACAGACGTTTGACTCTGTCTATAGAGGTTGCTCTCAAATGGAGGACATTCAGAGCTCAGGCAGGAAGGAGGACCTGCACATGGAGCTAATAGTTAGCATATTATTAGCTCATTTCTTGGCCATGCAGCAGAATTGCCCTTTTCTATGAAAAATACCATTCAAAAAAGCAAGAGCCTCTTAAACATAAATATGTTGAACAATCCTTGTGTTTAGTAATGAACTCAAGGCATTCCGGCATCAGATGAGTCCAGAGAGGACAATGCTGCTGGAAACTGTTTATCTCTGCTCTTCTTCACTTTGCTTCCCCACTCTCTCCAGGGAATTTTTGGACAGACCTATGGTAGAGTCAAGGATAACCATGACTTTATGATGAAGATTTTGCAAAGGAAAATGTGATGAACATTCATGGATCAGAGAATCTTAAGTGAGTCAGTTTATTCCTTCCACCATGTGAGTTCTGCAGATTGAACTCAGGTCATCAGATGTGGGAGTAGGTGCCTTTACCTGGTAAGGCATCTCACATACCCTTTCATTTTTTTATTATTTTAAAACACACTTATTTATGTGTTATCTATCTATCTGTCTATCTATCTATCCATCTGTCCATCTTCTATTGTACTGTGAACTTCTTCCTCTCATTTCTCTCTTTCTGTTTCAACACACACATGCATATTTTTTGTCAATGCAAAACAAACCAAAGATTAAAAAAGCCATTTGTGTTAGAGTTCTTGGGCTCAAGCTCATCTTGTGTGTTGGGTGTATCTCTCTGAGTACTTGTAGATAATATATCAATTGAATCTGATGAGTGGAAACTGGTAGTTGATTTGGGTTTGTGAGGTCATAGAAAAAATAGCCAACCAAGATCTTTATTTGGAAGACTGGCTTCTCATGGAATTGAAGCAGAATTGCCCTGTAAGAGGAGCAGAGAGATAACCTGAAGTTTAACTATAAAGGGTAGCATACAAGAGAGGAAGAGTGTCTGAGAGGTCCAGAGGAACAAGTGCAGGTACACCAAGGTCAGAGATGTGTGCTTGTCCCTCTCACTGAGCAGGTGTGGAAAACCCCCAGGGAGAGCACTCCAGCCCAGACTATTATAAGAACAAAAGCAAAAGCCATACCCATGAGGAGGCCATTACTATGAGGGATCTCCTCACTTCATATTCCACAACTACAACCTTCATTGTTATGTCAAGCTTTATTTTGAGGCACCCACTGCAGTAGAAACAATGACTAGGGCCCAAAAGACAGGCAACTCTTTCTCTTTTCAATGCAGTATAAGATACAGGTACTAAAATGATCTAAATAAAGAGGTGTATGTGTGTGTGGGAGCTCCAACTGTTCCTTACATGGCACTTCCTGTCAGGCATGGAGGACAGGGTTCTAAGCCAGCTTTTATCTAAATTAGAAAAAGGGAGAAATGTGATAGTTCTTGCACCTGCATGGAAAGAGCAAGCCTTTGCCTGATATAGATGTGTTTTTAAAAACACAATGAGAGTGAAATCACACTGTATAATGTATCATGATCATCCCATGGTGCTAAATATTCTCTTCTAACATAATTTAAAATAACTGCATAGTAACTTAGGTATAGACAAAATACAGTTTTTCTAGTTCTCCTTAACAGAATATTTGACTTCTACTCGTAACTACCGTATATGTTATATAGAATATATTCCAATAAATAATTTTTAATACATATGGGCTTCTGTTGCTCTGTGTCTTAGCCCACATCCCCCATTCTTTCTGTAAAATTTTTGAAAAACCCTCGTTACTAAATTTTAAAGTTTTAAAAACTCTTGATATATGTCAATAAAGTCTTCCATAGAAAGGTAGTGTCAGCCTCTTTTTACCAGAAAGATGGGGCGTTGTCTGTCCATTTCTTGGCACTCTCTTCAATGCTGGGAAACAACATTTCTTCCTTGTTGGCAGTGGAATTGGTGAATAATGGTATTGTCATCTTTTGACACCATTTAACAAAGAAGGAAATGAATTTCTCACCTTAGTTTCAGACCTCTATTTAATTTATAGACCTGATTCTCCTCTGTCAGTTGGTGTTTGCTCTGCTGAATATAGACCATACGCTGTGCAGATCTCTAGTAAGATGGGTGCCAAGGGGAGGACAAAGAGAAATGAGGCAGCAATGGGAGACATCCTAAGTGTTCATTTCCCGGCCACAGTCCTGTGTTGCCAAGGAGCGGGTACTGGAGGCTGGCTATTTGCTGACTGTGTGCACTTGAAGGGCTCATTGTACTCTGTGCCTCATGCTCTCATCTGAGGAGATAATCACGCCGACCTCACTGGCTTATTGAAGGCTCAAATGGGAGAGCAGTATGATGCCAACCCTGGGTGCATACCAAGACTCCAAGAAGTGTCGATTGTTATCACTACTATCCCAGCCTTATCCTGTGGAACTCATTGCCTATTTCCATCATTTGTTCCTGCTACTCTATGCTGTTTTAAAGATGTATGGATGATTTTCACATGTTAATGGTATACTCTGAAATGTTATGCCACATACATTCATAA
>JADRCC010511363.1:0-10274 GCA_019843855.1 Hylomyscus alleni
CACCAGTATGGAGCAGACCCAGAAATGAGCACATTTCTTCCTAATTCTAAAGCCTGTAATCTTTCCCTGGAATCCTATGTGCACACCTCTGGTGTGGGGCCCTCAGCTGACTAGAAATGACCATACATAGAGTAGCATTCTGGTCTTGCATTATGATATAGTTCAGTGTTTAATGATCCTAATAATCTTGCTTTCTAGTATTAGGATTAAAAATGTGGAATCAATTACTTTGAATTTCTGGTGCTTGAAATATTTATGATGCTACAGTCCTCCTCATCTTCAAAACTCTCCCATGCACTGTGAAAAATCTCAGTAGGCCATCAAATACATGTTCTGTGATAAAATATTTATTGTAGTTTTGGGAGAAGTTAGGCCTTGCTAGATTTTGATAGATCTCCAGCACTCCAGCGTAGCTATAGCTCTGCTTTATGGACATGGGTAGAAGATCAATAAGTGCTCATTTGGTTGTTGATGGTAGGTGCTTGGGAGATTATTAAGTCAGCAGCAAATGAGTACATGAGCTATATCCAGACTTCACTGCCCCATTTGTACTCTTTAGATGAAGATACTACTGTCATTCAAATGGTACATATTTCTATTTTAGTGAAGAAAATCATCGTGCCTCATTATATGACAGAAATCATATATGACAGCCAACTAGTTTGAAATAAGATGAAAAATAATTACCAAATTTCCCTAACTTGTGTTTTAGTAATACACATTTACTTAGCTCTTCTAGACTAATGGTATGGCCACTATTTACATTTGTGTAGTTTATGATCTGCCCAGAGTATCCGGCCTAGGGGAGTGGGGTGGGCAGGGATTAAACTCTGCAAAGCCCGTGTTGATCCACAGTAGCATTTTTCTGTGTGCACAGAAGTCCCCTCTTTCAGTCTGGTGGAGGTTCCGTGAGATGCACCTGCATGGGGAGCAGAGCAGGCAGCCATGGACTGGGATTTTCTCACATTCTGGTTTGTATTTAGGATGCCTCGGGGAAGGTGTTGGATCATTGGAGCATCATGACCAGTGAGGAAGAAGTGGCTACCTTGCAGCAGTTCCTTCGCTTTGGAGAGACCAAGTCTATCGTTGAGCTCATGGCGATCCAAGAGAAAGAAGAGCAGTCTGTCATCATACCGCCGGCCACGGCAAACGTAGACATCAGGGCTTTCATAGAGAGCTGCAGCCACAGGGGTGCCAGCCTCCCCACACCAGTGGACAAAGGAAACCCCAGCAGCATGCACCCTTTTGAGAACCTTATAAGCAACATGACGTTTATGTTGCCTTTCCAGTTCTTCAACCCTCTGCCTCCTGCTCTGATAGGGTCACTGCCTGAACAGTACATGCTGGAGCAGGGGCAGGACCAAAGCCAGGACCCCAAACAGGAGCTCCATAGGCCCTTCTCTGACAGCAGCTTCTTAACTTCCACCCCATTTCAGGTTGAAAAAGAACAGTGTCTCAACTGTCCAGAAGCTGTCACCAAAAAGGAAGACAGTGCTCACTTAAGTGACTCCAGCTCATATAGCATTGCCAGTAAGCTCGAAAGGACGCAGCTGTCCCCTGAGGCCAAAGTAAAGCCCGAGAGGAACAGCCTTAGTGCTAAGAAGGGCCGGGTGTTCTGCACTGCATGCGAGAAGACATTCTATGACAAAGGCACCCTCAAGATCCACTACAATGCCGTCCACCTGAAGATCAAGCACAAGTGCACTATTGAAGGGTGTAACATGGTGTTCAGCTCCCTGAGGAGCCGGAACCGACACAGTGCCAACCCCAACCCTCGCCTGCACATGCCAATGAATAGAAACAACCGGGACAAAGATCTCAGGAACAGCCTGAACCTGGCAGGCTCCGAGACCTACAAGCGTCCAAGTTTCACAGTGATGTCTCCGGACTGTGGGCCCCTCCCTGGCTACACTGGTTCAGTGGAAGACTCCAAGGGCCAATCCACTTTCTCAAGCATTGGGCAAAATGGTGTGCTTTTCCCTAATCTAAAGACTGTCCAGCCAGTCCTTCCTTTTTACCGCAGTCCAGCCACTCCCGCCGAGCTGGCCAACACACCTGGCATGCTGCCTTCTCTCCCTCTGCTGTCCTCTTCAGTCCCAGAGCAGCTGGTTTCCACAGACATGCCATTTGATGCTCTTCCCAAGAAGAAATCCCGGAAGTCCAGTATGCCTATCAAAATAGAGAAAGAGGCTGTGGAAATAGCTGAGGAGAAGAGACACAGTCTCAGCTCAGACGATGACGTGCCCCTGCAGGTAGTCAGTGAAGATGAGCCAGAGGACAGCAGTCCTCAGTCAGACAGAGTGCCTGAGGAGCAGCATACACAGCTAAGTGTAGAGGAGCCTCTTCCACAAGGAGAAAGAGCCTGCCATCTTGAATCTGTGATTGAATCACATGGAGCTATCAGCAGAACCCTTGAGCAGACTACACTCACTGAGAGGGAGGCCGAACAGAAGGTAGCACTGAGTGCAGTGATGCCAAGAGAGGTGGAGGGTGGCGGCCACGAGCGACATTTCACACCTGGCCTGGGCCCCCAAATTCCTTTTCCTGACTACATGGAGTTGCAGCAGCACCTGCTGGCTGGGGGACTCTTCGGTGCTTTGTCCAACAGGGGAATAGCTTTTCCTTTTCTGGAAGAGTCTAAAGAACTGGAGCACCTGGGTGAGCATGCACTAGTGAGGCAGAAGGAAGAAGCTCGCTTTCAGTGTGACATCTGCAAGAAGACCTTTAAAAACGCTTGCAGCATGAAGACGCATGAGAAGAACACACATGCCCGCGAGACACACGCGTGCACAGTGGAGGGCTGTGGGGCTGCTTTCCCTTCCCGTCGGAGCAGAGACAGGTAAGGTGTCTGTCAGCAACTGTCTCTCTAGACAGCAGTTTTAGGTTGCTTGCTTGCTTAGTTGGTTTTGGGTTTTCAAGACAGAGTTTCTCTGTATAGCCCCAGCTGGCCCGAAACTCAGCTCTGTAGATGTGGCTGGCCTCAAACTCAGGAGATCTGCCTGACTCTACCTCCCAAGTGCTGGGATTAAAGGCATGCCCAGCACCACCCAAACCAGCAGTTTTTAAACCATATTATATATTGGCCTGAAAGGTCAGGAAAACAGGCCTCAGGGCACTGACCTTAAAATTACTGTTGTAGGTCAGGGGTGAAACATAAGAGTTTGCATTTCTAGCAAGTTTCCAGATGATGTGGTATTTTTTTCTGAGGAAACTCTTGAATTTTTAGTTCTAAAAAATCTAAAAGCATTTAACTACAAAACATGACCTGGAAAGGCATGATGCTTTTTGCGGGAGATTTCCACTATGACCTTTCGAAAGGTTTTAATGTAGCTTTCGTATTACTAAAGCTACATAATTTTGAATTACTAATGAGTGTACTGATACTAATTTATTGATATATACTCTGATATATTTCAGCACACATTCATTCTACCATTCTAGTCTGAAATTACAAATTGAGAAACACATCTGACCCCAGGTGTGTATGCTAATGGTACGCTGGTTCTCCGGTTAGCAGCTGGTGGGAAGGGCAAGTGTGGGGAGGTGGAGAGAGGGAGGAAGGGCGTTTTAAAGTATCATGCCATTTCTCAAAACTATCATGATTTTCATTTCACAAAATGGAGAATCCATCACATGAAACCTTTACTCTGGTTTATAGTCATCCAGCAACATTTGCAGAAAAAAGTAGCAGTTTGATTAGAGACTATCAAAGAATAAAGGTGATCGGCAGCTCATTTCAGTAGCTGTGATGTATGCTGGAAAGATGCTTTCTTTTCATGAAGCACACGGACTAGTCTCAGTGCACACGCACAGGGCTCATCGTCCTGGAGCACAGCACTGGGCTTTTCTCTGCGCACTTGGGCTACCAGTCACAATTTAGGTCACCTCCTCCCAGCCTCTGGAAGGGAGAGCAGGTATGGCCAAGGTGATCTAAGAAGTTTAATGAAAGGGTCAGCTGTCTGATGAAATGCAGTGTGATAAATGGCTCGGAGGATGTGAAAACTACATTTGTTCAAACAAGCTTGACTTGAAGCAGCTTAGCATCACCACTAACTTAGTCCAAATTGTAACACCTAATTTGTTAGGAGGGTGAAAATGTAAAGACTCCCACACACATTCCTTGCTAGGGCTCATAAGAACACTCTCATTGTCTTTACTGAAGACACAAGAGATATTAGTTAGAACCCCTGCTTCTGTTGCTAGGATGTTTAAAGCAAACCACTAGGATACCCTAATTAGTGAGCCAGCCCTTCGCCTTCGTCCTCCAAGAAGAGGAGGGCTTGCTCATGAATAAGCTGTTGTTAGGAAGAGGAGGAGGTAGTCACCTCTGTTAGGTTATCTCTGCTGCCTGTGAGGCTGTGATAGCCTACAGAGCCTCTAGATTACAACATATACTAGATCAACAGTTCTTTTCATATGATACTTCATTTTCATACAGTCTGTGGCTTCTTATGTTCTGACCTATAAGTATAGAAGTTGTGACTATAACAGATTTTCATCTTATATTCTGAATGTTTCAATACTACTTACTTCAAAAGTCAGAGATATTTGAACATTTATCTACAAATCCATAGTTTCTTTTTTTTCCTTTCCTTTTCTTTTTTTTTTTCTGGTTTTTCAAGGCAGGGTTTCTCTGTATAGCTCTGACTGTCCTGGTCCCGGAACAGACCAGGCTGGCCTCGAACTCAGAAATCTGCCTGCCTCTGCCTCCCAAGTGCTGGGATTAAAGGCGTGCGCTACCACCGCCTGGCTAAATCCATAGTTTCAAAAACACCATTTTATTTTTTTTCAAAAACACCATTTTATGTAGGACTTTATAGGTAAGCCCAGGCCCAGGTCTGTCACTCCAGCTAAGTCAAAGGTTGACAGCTGTATTACGTTGTGTTAAGGAAACTAACTTCCCCTCTTTGAGCCACAGTTCTAGCCAGCATCAATTCCTAGGGAGGGAGGGAAGAAGAGAGAGAGAGACAGACAGACAGACAGAGAGTTGCTCAGTAACTCTTCTATGTTAGGTACTCCGTAACAATCTGTGCTCACACAAGTCTTCAGTCTAGTGGAAGAGACAGACAGCACAGGTAATTGCAGGCAGCCACGGAGACTGCTGCCATGCCAGGTAGGCTGTGGTGACACATATTAGGTGCTTATCCAGACTCCTCAATATGCTAATCAAAGCCCCCTGAATGAAGGGGAATGGCCAAGCCAGCCAGGATTAAATGTCTTAGTCCCATAACAATTTTTTTATGTAACTCAGCTGAGGACCTTCAAGTGCGTTTCTTTATGTTGTAGCAGTCATTGTTTACTGTGTTAGGAAGTAAAACTGGAAAAAAACATGACATGTCTCTTTAAAACAAGAATATACATATTATATGTTAATATAACATTTTAGTGGGAAAAGACTTTTATTTTTCCCAGACAAATATAGTGAAGTAAATAGCTTTATTTTATATTTTTTCAGATCCTAATACTTGGTTTAGTAGAAAGAAAACAGCTTGGTTCTCACATCTGCTTCTGAATAACTCTGTCCTGGAGCTACTGTAAGGCTGTCAGGGACTATGCTTGTTCAGACCATGCTTTAAAAGTCATTGATCTCAAGTAAATAGAACTGAGAGGGAGAGAATCCTTAGTGGGAGGTGGAGGTTGAAGGGAGGATGAGGCAGGGGCACAGATTCACAGAGTCCTTAGAGAAGAAAGCCTGCCATATGGTCCAGACAGTCTGTGCATTCATAGTATTTCCTGCTCTTAGGGAAGGACTTTAGCACTGTAGGAATGGCAAACCCTCTAAGGTCTGAGAAGAAGGGAAGAGTTAGCTGTTAGTCTTCCCTGGATACTCAAGAGCTGGACAAGAAACCCAAGAGATATTTATATTGTAGTAGAACCTTCATGTTCCAGGTTCCTGCAAATGTCTGACTTTTTAAAAAATGCTTGAATGTAGTAGAATTAATATGTCCATCTGCTGTCTGGTTTTCTGCCAGACAAGTACCAGCCCTTCAGTGCAGAACATTAACATAATCACAGGGCAGGGCAATAGCTGAGAAGAACTGCTTGCAAAGTGGGTGATCTTGAGGTATAATTCTCATTATGTCTACAGAAAATGTATAAAGGGCTAAAAAACTGCATGACAAATATATAAATTTTATGAAATATGATTAAGTCTCCTTCATATGCATACCTTGAGGGATTTAGAAGGGAAATTTTAATTCTTTATTTATAGAGAGGGTGTTTTCTTGACTCGGGCATAATTCTGATCTTTATTAGGGAAGACACTTTTCTTCTTTGGGATCATTCTCCTGTCCCCTGTAAGACCGTCATCTTTTGATCTAGGGATCTTTTTTTCTTGTCAGAAGTGATCAGGGGATCCCAAGAAAGAGCAACATTGATTTTACAAGTTACATCCATGATAACATGGGGGTAAACAGCATGTGCCATAATGGATGCTCATCATCTGCCCGTTAGGAGTAAATCACCGGGTGCAAGATTGGCAGTGTGTTCACACTGCTGCATTTGCAAAACTCCTGTCTGGTTCCTTACGAGACACTGCAAACACTACCTATACTAGACACACACACACAGTCACACACACACACACGATTTCCAGCTGGTTAGGTTGCCTGCTGTAACTTCAGGCCTTCTGGAGTGAAACCTGTACACCTACTCTAGACCAGTGCTATCCAATAGAAAGATGATGGGAAACCACATTAGGAATCTCTAATGTTGTGGGCGGTGGTGGTGCACGCCTTTAATCCCAGCACTTGGGAGGCAGAGGCAGGTGGATTTCTGGGTTCGAGGCCATACTGGTCTACAGAGTGAGATCCAAGACAGCAAGGGCTACACAGAGAAATCCTGTCTCAAAAAACCAAAAAAAAAAAAAAAAAAAAAGGAATCTCAAATGTTTTACCCACAACATCAAAAGGGCAAAGGGAATCAGGAAATGCAAGGTTTAATAACATGTTTAATTCAATATAGCCCAAATACTATCATTTCTGTATATGACAGTGGCAGTGTGTCAAGTGTTCGATGGCCATATGCATGGTATGTTTTGAAGATGGTAATATTTTCTCATTTCATTGAAATAAAATGCCCTGCTTAATTTCTTATTATTTATGACTGGTGCTCTTCTTAGACCCCCTCCCAATTCTAGTATCCCCATTAAATTAGCCTAATTGAAGTAGTCTCACCATCCTCTATGGTTGAGATAACAGCAGTTACATGTAATCTGGTGGTGAAATTTGAAGTTTGCAGACTGTTGGCTTTCCTGGGCGAATGCTGGCTTCTGATAGGTAGCCACACAGACCACATAGCCTGGCTTACAGGATGTTAACCCCGGCTCTGACTCCCACCACACCACAGGATTTCCTAGTGTCTGTTGAGTTTCTCTACTCAGAATAATGACTCTAAAATAACAACCAAAGCAACCCACCTCTGACTGACTGTTCACTCTTACAGACACAGCTCAAACCTAAGCCTTCACCAAAAAGTATTGAATGAAGAAGCATTGGAGACTAGTGAGGACCATTTTCGTGCAGCTTACCTTCTGCAAGACGTAGCCAAGGAGGCCTATCAGGATGTGGCTTTCACACCACAAGCATCACAGACATCGGTCATCTTCAAGGGAACAAGTGGCATGGGCAGCCTGG
Organism: Hylomyscus alleni; assembly: GCA_019843855.1. NCBI lineage: Eukaryota > Metazoa > Chordata > Mammalia > Rodentia > Muridae > Hylomyscus > Hylomyscus alleni. Next base: position 7,635 of record JADRCC010511363.1, read on the forward strand.
TCTACCCAATATCTCAAGTTCACAGTGCCAGCCTGGAGAGCTACAACTCTGGCCCCCCTAGTGAGGGCACCATTCTGGATTTGAGCACTACCTCAAGTATGAAGTCAGAGAGCAGCAGTCATTCCTCCTGGGACTCTGATGGCGTGAGCGAGGAAGGCACTGCCCTTATGGAGGACAGTGACGGCAACTGTGAAGGACAGAGCCTTGTCTCTGGGGAAGATGAGTACCCTCTCTGTGTCCTGATGGAGAAGGCTGATCAGAGCCTTGCTAGTCTGCCCTCTGGTTTGCCAATAACCTGTCATCTCTGCCAGAAGCTATACAGTAACAAAGGGACCTTTAGAGCCCATTACAAGACTGTGCACCTGCGTCAACTGCACAAGTGCAAGGTGCCAGGCTGCAACACGATGTTCTCATCTGTCCGCAGTCGGAACAGGCACAGTCAGAACCCCAACCTGCACAAGAGCCTGGCTGCATCTCCAAGCCACCTCCAGTGACAAGCCAAAGACTCTTACAAGTGTTTGACATATTTCAGGAATAGAATAATCCAAAGAATAAGGTAGCTGGAGTGTTTAGGACCATTTCTCAAGAGCCAAGCCAAAGTGATTTGACTGTACAGCCTTCTACAGAAGGGTAAGCGCAAGACGCGCCTGTGAGAAGCTGACACTGGGGTAGCCCTTCCTATTTTTTTTTTTTTCTTAGCCCACAGAGTTTTCCACTGACAAAAGGAAAACACAGAAAGCCAGTTTTCCCAGATTTGTTTACATGTTTCCTAGGAAACCTCCAAGTCTACAGATGAACTGGAGGGAGTAGGGTTGAGGAACCAGGCACACGTGAGGCCTGCAGTATTAAGGGTACCAGGGAAGAAGTTCTCTGGAATACAGCACAGTCACCATGGGCATGACACCAGTCCCAAAGATGTCGTTTTCAGGTTCTCCTCCCCATTTTGACAGGGGTGAATCCAAAACCCAGACTTGAGTTTAGGGAATTGACATCCAGAGAGCATCCCTCCATTGGGAGTTGTTAATTGCTCCCTCAGTCGCTCATGGAACTTCAGGGAGTTCTCCAAGGAAGCTGGGTGGCCTCCAATATGTTTGTTGTCAAATCTTGATCTGTAACATGCATTTAAAAAGCTAGAGGGAAAAATATTTCATGCACTTAAGAGTAGTGGTCTTCAGTTTAATTTAAAGTTATTTTGATAATATTTAACTTGAGTTTATATTATGTAACTATTTGGTGTGAGTGCAAACATGTCCCTGTCACCTCTGAATCTCTGTTCAGAATTATAACAAGTGACAACTTAGGCTTCAGAACCACAGTCTGTCTTCAGGTGGTGAACTGCAGAGTCTGTTGACCCATTGGGTGAGTGTAAGCGTGATTCTGACTAAATCATTTGTATATATCCACCAGGCTATTTAGAGAACATGGTTCTTATAGCTGTTGTGTATTTTCAATATCACTGGATCCTTTGGTCTTCACTCGTTGGTAAATATATAAGGTTTGGATGAACTTTTGACATTTATTTGGTAGAAAACAGAGCAGAGACCTTACTGCCTTGTTCTGTGTCTAATATTTAACTTATTCCAAGATCTATTCCACATTGTTAGACATGTTTGCCACTATAGAAAGGATTTGTAATCAGCCCTGTGAAGTGGGAATGTCTCTTGGAATTAGGCATTTACAGTAGTCATAAGGGCTATGCAGCTTTAAAAGAAGTGGATTTTGTATTCAGAGTTCAAGTTAACTGTCTGTTTGACTCATGTTGACTTAATTAAAAAAAATCCTTAAAGGAAATTGATGGTTATAAGAGATATTATCCCCCGGCTTAAAGATAGAAAAAGCCAACAATATGTTAGCAATTATTTCAACTTAAAAAAAATTACTTAAAAGTTGTCTCTTCTTAAGGAGAGATGTATTCTTCAAGCTTTTTTTGTTACTGAGATGTTTAACATTCTAGTTTCCCCCAAATGGAAAATTTTGTATGCAAATGTTTTCTATGATTTAATAAAAATATATGGCATACCTTTTGTTTAAAAGGCAAATATTTATAACAATGGTTTCATTTGTATGTCTGTATTTTCACGAGTGGATTTTCTCATATGTACAAACACAGAGACATTGTGGACTCGAGAGAGCTGAAAGTCCACAGTTGACAAGACTTCCTATACCAATATAGATTGCTATAAAAAGGTCAAAGAGATGAAGTGATTAATTCATTGAGTTCACTGAATATTAACTTTAAAGAAAAACCACATACTGTGATGTCTCATAGTTCAGGATAAGCCTTACCTAGTTCTTAAAGTTGAACGTAATGAAACAGTAAGCTTTTCTTAAATGTAACTTCTTCACTTTTTGTCCACCTTCGTGAATCTAGTGTTCCACTTAAACTGATGTAAAGTATCTGGCCACTCCATAAGTGCAGGAAGCTGTATGTCCACCAGATGGTGAAGTTGCAAACTACATATTCCCAGTTTGCAGACCTTTGAGTTTCCTGGTGAATGCTAACTTCTGAAAAGCAGTGAGTGACAGTGAGCCCATAGAGAAAGAGCTTGAACACATCTGTCCATCCAGCCTCCCTTACGTATTTCACTACGTAAAGGACATCTTTAGAGGGAAACTATCTACTAGCATTTATACTAGTCT
>JADRCC010511391.1:0-11631 GCA_019843855.1 Hylomyscus alleni
GGTAAGTTGGAAAATCAGGCATTTCTATCTTCTTCACCATTGTTCTTTAAAGCTCAAAACTACAATTAGCTCACAAGTGGTACTCGATAAATATTGCTTTTTTTAAAACAAAACAAAACAAAACAAAACAAAACAAAAAAGGTTTCACATATCTACCACATAGCTAACTAACCTCACTCATGTTGAGCAGTTAAAAGGCAAATCAATTCCCAACTAAACAAAGTTCACCTGGCAGTTTGTGATGACTAACCATGATTTAGCATAAAGAACTGGGCAGTCCATGTGAATCCTTATGGACCCCGTTGGGCTCTCCTGTAGTGCCATCTCTTAGAGCTATACCTGGGAACATGAATTGGGTAAAGAACTGGGGAAGCATTTCTACATTCTCCTACTTTACCAGGCAAAAATCTCATGGATGCTTCCAGAATGAATGTTGCAGAGAACAGCAAAGCCAGAGACTACAAAGCCATGCCAGAGGGAGTGAAAAGATAAGAGGAGCCAAGATCTACATGGACCCAGAGGACATTTATGCCAGACCTTGAGTCACAGGACCAAGGAGTCACAGTAAAGTGACTTTTCCATAGTTACCTTTCCAGGCAAAAGGAGTGAGTGACGTAGGACCGATAGCACTCAAGGGAGAGAGACTCAAGGGAGAGGAGCCAGAGAAACAGGACAAGGAGATGTGGCAGCTATGGTGGAAGGGAACTTGAGTTTTCAGTCTTTAAGCATGTTAAAACAAACAACAGACCGAGTCACAGGAGAAGAGGCATGTGCACTAGTTACCAGGAAACACACACAGGAACCAGACACAGTCTGGAAAACAGAGAAGGAGCCTGGGCTCTTTCCAGGGCTGCAGGTACCTGTGCAGGCAGAGAAAGTGAGGCTAGGAGCTAAGCCTGAAGATCAGTGACTGGACAGATAGCCCCTGGGCTGGAAGCTTGGTGTTTCATTTGAAGGCTCTTCCTTTGTGATCTTCTGATGGGAGTCTCATCTTGCTGACAACATCTAATGACATTGCCTTGAAAGCTGAGGGTGGCTAAGCTCCTGTGTAGTCCATACTGTCTCCAGGCAGTAGCTGAGATGCGTGTCCTCCTCTGTGCTGGGTCCCATCTCTAGGAAGGTTCAGGAACTGCAGGAAAACCCCTTCTCTCTTGTTGAGATGTCACCTAATGATGCCAAAGTCTAGGCTACCACCTGCCACCCCAGGAACTCCCCAGGGCTTCAGCTACAATATGCAGTCCATGTCGGTCGGTTTCCGTGTCCTGTCTCTACCCATGCTTGGCTTTCCTCAGACAGGCCCTGCTTGTGACACAGAAGTAGACACTCAGGCAGGAAGTGGTTGGTGGGCTTGTCCTCAGGGTCAGAACACTGAGGCAGCAGACCTGGCAATAGTCTTTGCCAGAGATCCCATGACAATGTGAAGCTCTCTGGTGAATATCTGAAGATCTTGGAGTTGCAACAAACTCTTGGAGGCCAAGAGGAAGTCTAGCCAGAGGAGAGTCCAGTGGGAGCTAGAGGGCCATGGTAAGGAATGCTGTGAGACCTCCTAAGGATGGGAGGATAAAAAGTTGGGCCTTGGACAGCACTCAAGTGTGTTTCATTCATTCATTCATTCATTCATTCACTCACTCACTCACTCATTCGTTCTAAAGAGAGGGTCTCATATATTAAGCTGACCTCTATCTCCCTATGATTGACCTTGATCCCCCTGCCTATATTTCCCATGTGCTGGGATTACAAGCATGCATCACCGTGCCAGTGCGTGTGACACTGAACTTCAAACTCAGGGCCTTGTACAGTCTAGACCTATGAGTTGGTACTGTTCTTTTGTTGATGGGGACACTGAGCCAACACGGGGAGAGTGTCATGGCTGCAGGTGAGAGATACAAGATGTGAATCCCAGTTTCAGCCCCATGGTAAAGTCATCAGTTCTAAGGACTGATCCAAGAGGGAGCATTGCCATAGTCCAGACCGTCATTATGTGGGTGCCTGTGGAAGCCACAACCAGGAGAAATACAAATGGGACAGTAACTAAATACCTCGAACAGCAAGCCCTTCTAGAAATCGAAGCCAATACCACATGGAGAAACTACTGTTGACTCCTAAAATTGGCCAAGGCTAAACAATCTGATAAAGCTTTGTGTTGGTGAGAGGAGCTGCAGACATTGAAGTGGCAAGGTAGGAGGCACAAATGCTGACCTCCGACCCACAGCCCTGTTTCTAGGGGCTTCCCCCAGCATGAGAAGGATGGGCACTCAGGGCTGTCAGATGGAAGAGGTCAGAGAGGCACCAGTTTGGGTAGTGAGGCCCTAGATAGGGAACTGGCCAAGTGCATTACGTCTATCCGTACAGTGGCCAGGAAGCTGTCCACCTGCTGATAGGATGTATCACTGGAAAAAGCAAGGAACTGATGGAAGAAATTGATGTCACCCAAAGGAAGCACTCTCCCCAACAGAATCCTTGTTGTGAGCAGACAGAAAGCTGCCAGGGAGAAAGGTTTCTGTTTGGTTCAGGGCCAAGGGATTGCGGCTGGGGTGCAGTTGAATGCGGTAAGACTGGGAGAGAGGATCAAGCGTTCTCCTTACAGGTTAGTCCAGAGTTCTGTGCAGACACCTCACCAAAGAAGAGAGACAGCCTCACCCTCCAAAAAGCACAGGAAAGCACGCCCAGCTTTCCTAGTCGGAGGGAAATGTATACCAGTGCTATGAGGTCAGAGCTAGCACTCACTTGTCAGCCCAGTACTTGGGAAGCTGAGGCAGGAGGATCGGGAGTTTGAGGCCACCCTAAGTTATGCATCCACATTCTGTTTCAAAAATAACAAAACAGCCAGGCATGGTGGGACATGTCTGTAATACCCAACCTTAGGAGGTCGAGGTAGGAGGATCAGAGGTTCAAGAGCAACCTCAACTACATAGAAGTTTGGGTTATGTTTAAACCTGTCTCAAAACACCAAAACCAGCAAACATGGCAGTCCGAATGAAATGGCTGACTTAAGTCATTGCTATGGCAGTGGCTTTGTCCTCGGCTGTTCCCAGAGCCCACACATTGAATACTTGTCTGTGGCCCCCAGCACTACAAGGGGATGTGGAGCCTCCAGAAAGAGCTTAGGTTATTAGGGGCTGGTATGTACATGAAGGGAAAATAGGGACCCCAGGCCCTCCTCCTCTGATTCTCCCCCCTTGTCCCTTCCTAGCTTGTTCAAGGGACTGTCCACTCCCACAGTCCCCAAAGTAATGGGGCTAACCACCCATGCCCCAAAACTTCAAAAGCTGAGAAATATAAGAAACCTTTCTTCTGTGTAAGTGGGTTGTCCCAGGTACGTTGTCACAGTGTTAGAGTTACTGAGAGCAAAAGGCAACAAAGAGCATAAGGAACATAAAGCAACTGCAATTTTCTTTCGGGAAACAGACTGAACACACACTTATCGAATTATTAAACGTACGCTTAACACATGACCCGACTGTTAGACTTTGGGATATTTGGCCCTGAAAAATGAAAGCAGATGTGTGGGAACACCCAGCAATGGGTACTTGCTTTATTTGTAAAGGTCCCCAAACTAAAAACAAAGTCCTTCAACAGGTGAATGACTAAACAAACTCCAGCTACCTCCATAAGAGAGTCTTACCCAGCAATAAAAAGGAGGAAACTGCTGATAAAACAACAGCTTGAACTGACCTCAAGAGTATTACACTGAGAAAAAAAATTCTAATCTGAAAAGGTTAGATGTACGATATCACTCTTTATACAGCATTGTCAATGTACATAATTATAGCCATGGAGGATTATATACAAAGAACATAAATGAAGAGATCAGGGCCTGCTAGAGGCTAGGGTCTGGGAGGGGAAGGTAGGACTCTAAAGATTTGTTTTATTTTAAATTAGAGGTGTGTGTGTTTGTGTGTGTGTGTGTTGTATGTGAGGTTATGTGCATCTGTGAGTGTAGTGCCCTCAGAGACCAGAAGAGGGTATTGGATCTCCTGAAGCAGGAGTCACAGACAGATAGGAGTCTCCACGTGAATTCTGGGAACTGCCCCTGGGTCCTCTGGTAGAGCCACGAGCACTCTGAACTGCTGCGCCATCTCTCCAGCTCTGAAGGCGAGATCTTAAAGTGTTAACCTAAAGGACTTCCTCTGCGGTGACTGGAATAATGTTCTCTATCCCAATCCACGAACTCTCCCTGTGTGAGAAAAATGCTATCAAGGACCGAAGAAGAAAGCACACGCCACTGAAACAACCCCACACATGTGAAGATTGGTGGAGTCCAAATAAGGTCTGCCTCTCAGTCAGTCACGCTGCGCCCGTCAGCTTCTCAGCCCTGACAGTGTGCCATGGTTACGTAAGATGTTGTTCCTGGGAGAAGCAGGGTGAAAGGTGCCTGGGAGGGCTTGGGACTATTTTTGCAACTTCTTGTGGGTCTTAAAATATTTCAAAATAATAATAAAAAAGTAGCAATAGTTTGGAGTTGCTTTGTTCGGGTTTTTTTTCTTGTAAAAAAAAATGGCAAAATGAGAATGTGTGTAGAGCAAGTTGCCATTGGTGCAAAAATCATCCTGTGGGTGCCAGACATTTCTGGAAAGATCAAGAAAGAGCTAGAGAAACAGGGGTCTTTGGAAGAGCAAGAAAATCCAGGGCATAGAGGTGAGAGAAGATGATTAAATTTTATACTGTAGACATCTATCACTTAAAAACAAACCAAACCAAAACAACCCCCGAAACCCTCATGTAGCCCAGGGCTACACAGCAGAGGACGGCTTTGATTGAGTTCACGGCCCTCTTACCTCTACCTCCTGAATAGTGAGGAAGCTGTCATGTGCCACTACCCCTAAATGTGTTTGTTTATATTTCTTTTATTTCTATACTTTAAACCCCAGGCTTTGTACATGCTAAGCAAGTGCACTAAGCAGCATGCTTAGCCTCGAAATCACTTTTTTCTTTGAGTCAGAGTCTGGCTGGCCTTGAACTCACAGAGCTCCACCTGTCTGTCTCTAGAGTGCCAGAATCAAAGGTTTGTGCCACCATGCCTGACCCCCAGTCACCTTTTAAAGTCCTAATTTTCAAAAAGCTGAGGGAGTAGGGGAGGGGCTGAGGAGCCATGGTTGTGGCTCAGAGAGTCCTCCTTCACTCCTCCTAGAACTGCCAGAGGCCTGCAGGCAGCCAAGCGTGTCTCAGGGACCAACTTCCATCTTCCTCAATACACTGATACTACACAAGAGAGGAAACTGAGGCACAGATAGAGGTACCCACTTGCTTTTCAAGCCTCCGGACCAGAGCTGCTTAAGAAGACCCAAAACCCTGGGGGGATTCCAGGCTGGAGGAGTCTGTAAAAGAGAGTGGGGCTGGGTTGGCCAGCAGGGATAAATGGGAGCCTTGAGATGGCCCGGGCACTGCACTTCCTTTTGGAGTTTACCAGAAAGAAAAGGCAATGAAAGAAAGAAGGGGTGCAGGAAGCCTGCAAGGGGCTGGACAGGAATGGGACCAGGGTTGGGCGCTCACGGGCAGAGCAGCACCCTGTCTACGTAGGTGGTCCATCTTCTTACCGACTCAAGCCCATAGCCTGCTGAGCAGCATGAAGGCACAGAAATGTCGAAGCTTGCAAGATATAGAAAAACTTTATTCCCCAGGGCTGCCACAGGAGAGCCAGTCATCCGCCCGCCTCCCTGCAGATGGGCTTAAGGCATGTGTGGCGTAATGAAGCAGGCAATTGCATGCGGTAAAGGCGACAACTCAACTCAGAAACTGTTCCAAGACCCACATTCAGAAAGCAGTGGTGTGAGCATGAGCCAAGTTGAAGTCTGGGACTTGATGACATCAATAGGTCACTTCTCAGGTTCCTGCACAGAGAGGAGTTGGTGACACAGTGCTTCAGGTCCCGGAGGTGTAAGCTCTACAGTAGGGGAAGACTATTAGTGAGCAGAGCCCTTAACTGCGCCACCTTTAAACTCATTCCTTGGCTGAAAGCAGGCAGCTAGGAGCTAGTCGAGCTGTGTGCTTTAGTCAACACCCCCCATGCTCCGTCTCAGGACTCTGCTTCCTTCTCATAAATGGGGAGCAAGTTGGTGCCTGCCCCTCCAGGCCCGCTGCCAGGCTCCATTCAGCTTAGGCAGCAACACCCATCAACATTAGTATTAAAACCTGGGAGGAGGCCAGGTGAAAGGGTCACAGGCAGACTCACGTGTGGAATATTACAAGGCAACCAACAGGAGCCAATTGCAGCCGTGGGTTTGGCAAAGGTTGAAGCTCTGTGGGTACAGAACAAAGGAGACTTGGGGGAGGTGATCTGTGTCCTGTTGTTTTAGGAGGGCTGTGTTTGGGGTGTGAAATGTGAAGGTCAGGGTGACCTCTGGGGAGAGGGGCTGAGGCTCACACAGGCATGCTCACTTGTGAAAACTGGACTGGGAAGGAAATGGCTACCTGAGTCTGAGCCTCAGTTTCCCCACTTTGTAAGTAAGTGCAAGCAGCAGTCTTATCCTGTGAGAGTATCTTGGAGGTCAGAGGGTGGCATGGGTGTGGAGGTCACCCCAGGGACGGATAGAGGCATCTGGAGCTCGCAGACCTGGTATGGGAGTTGCTGCGTTGGTCTGGGAAGCCTGTGCTTGCAATGGATCTTGCTGATGCCCCTGCTGGTCCTTAGGCCAGGGAGCCTGCAGGGTGTCTTGAGGTCCTATGAGCGGTACCATCCTATCCTTTCCAATGACTTCCCACATGTCTAGTCCTGGCAGTTTTTCTAGCTACCTCTCCTGATCACATTTGATGTTAGGAAAGCCATGGTACACAGACAAGCATGTCCGTGAAGTGAGCAAGGAATCCCGAGACCTGTGTCTCACAGTGACTAGTCCATAGTGCCAGATACCAGGCACCCTGAGACCCAGATGCCCAGGTCACCAGGCTCATGGCCACCAGGAGGAACTGTGCAAAAGGACAAGGGGCCACAGTCATCCCTGGGATGTGGCAGGCTAGGAGACTCCCCAGGTGAGCTCACATTTATTTGCTCTCCCACAGAGTGACATGGTGGGAACAGGAGTCCTCCCAAAGTCTACCAAGCTGACCAGCAGGCATGGAGGCTCTAGCTTAGCCTGGCCTTCCCATGACTCACACCTGGGAGAGGCTTCCTTCCTCGGCTTCATCCTTCCCTTGATGAAAACTGTTCTTTTAAATTACTGAGTGTTTCAAGCATAGAGAAAAGTACAAAAGCTAATATAAAAACTCCCATGAGTTCTGCACACAGTTCAAACTCTGTCATGTTCCTCTTCCTCCTCCTGGCACATTATAGAGATATTGTTGACCCCAAAGTGCCCTACCCTGGGGACCTGTGCCCCTCTCCCTCAGTTTACCCTCCTGAATTTGTTTACATACCCATAACATTGTTCATTTGTTTGCTCTCAGGCTTTACCTGAATGGGACTCTGTGGTGTGAGTCAATCTAAGCCTGTTTTTGAGTCCCCTCACTCGATCTGTGCAAGGCACAGATCCACTCACTTGTAGCCTAACAATAAACAACAATGCATACAGCCTTCTCCAATTGATGGATGATGAGGCTGTCCCAGTTGCTTGTCCTCAAAACCAGCTGTCCTGGACATATTCAAATGTGTCTCCTTGCACAAACTCAGACCTGAGATAGGAGAACAGTGGCTGCAATGCAGGCCCAAGGCCTGATGCTTCGCTCCTCAGGACCTGAATAGTTTTCAAGAGCACGATGCCAAATCATGATTCATTGGCCCCAAAGATCCCTCTATATTCCCACTAAGACTTGGGGACCAAGATGAATCCTTACTTCTCAATGGCAAGACTAGTCTAGGGAGGAAAAGGACCTGAGGTCTGAGCACTGGTGACCAAGGAGCTAGGCTAGCGCTGTCCCTCCACAGCCCAGGCATCTGTTGCTATGTAACAAGCAGCCTCAACACCCAGAGCTTTCAGAGTTCACTTATTTATGGGCTGGAGCTGTGGGTCACCCAGGAGAATGCTCTCCTAGCATGCACGAGGCCCCTGGGTTCAATCCCCAGCACCCATAAATTGAGTGTGGTGGTATATCCCAGAATCTAGGAGGGTGGAGGCAGGAGGATTAGGAGTTTAAGGTCATCCTTGGCTATGTAGAGAGTTCAAGGCTGGTCTGGACCCCATGAGATTCTGTCTCAAAAACAAACAAACAAACAAAACCAAAAAAGAAACCATAAAAACAACAATGATTTTGTTTAGTAATAGCTGGGCGGTGGTGGTGCACCCCTTTAATCCCAGCACTTGGGAGGCAGAGGCAGGTGGATTTCTGAGTTCCATTTCGAGGCCAGCCTGGTCTACAGAGTGAGTTCCAGGACAGCGAGGGCTATACAGAGAAACCCTGTCTTGAAAAAAATAAATTTTTTTTTTGTTCAATAAATATGCAATATGAGTAGAGCTTAAGGAGAAGGTTCGACTCTACCCTCTGTGGTGTGGCCTTGGCTGGGATGGCTAGATGAGTACCTGGAACGTCTGTTCCTGAGATGGCTTACTAAGTACAATCTGATACCCGGTGGAGGCAATGGGGGTATCATAGCAGGAGACAATGCAGGAGGAGCCTCATTCTGCTTCGCAGGGTCTCTTCACAGCTTGCTTGGATTTTCTGAAAGTAAGGGAGTTGGATTCCCAGAGCCCCAAAAACCGCACTGGGGCACCTCTGTCCTACTCCTCTGGTTAAGCAATCATGGGTTTCCCCGTGCCAGGAAAAGGAAACAGCATAGGTCACTTCCTGATGGAAGGAGTATCTAAGATCTTAGGTTTCATGTTTTGTGCAACTCACCTGCTTCAGCCACAGCCTTAGGCAGCACAGGGTTCAAGATATCCTGAGGGTAGCCAGTAAGTAGCAAGGAGCTATCTATCGTGGCTGTTAGCCTAGTCACCTGGAACGGCACAAACCCCGGGGCACCCATCACAGTCATGCCCTCAGAGAGATAGCCCAGAGTATCAGCCAATGGCCAAATCTGTGAATGTGTTATCATTGAGTTCAATGAAAGATTTTTGTGTAAAATTATTTCCAACATTGTAACTCAGAATTTCAAATTCAAGATTTCTGGGGCTAACTGAGGTGACTCAGCCAACAAGGGTATTTGCGGCTAAGCTTGATGACCTGAGTTCAATTCCCAGAACCCACGTGGTAGGAGAGACGTGATTCCTACAAGTTGTGCTCTGACTTCCACACATGGACCTTTTACATTTTTAAAAATAATTTTTAGCAGTGCGGTGGCACATGCCTTTATTTTCAGCCCTTGGGAGGCAGATGCAGGCTGGTCCCTGTGGGCTCAAAGTCAGTCTGTCTGCAAAGGGAATTCCAGGTCAGTCAGACACTGTTTTGTTTTGGTTTTGTTTTTATTTTCCAGGCATGTGCGTGTGTGTAAAATCAATCTAGAAGTCTGGAAAAAAATCAGAGTCATCGTTCTTGGTGACACTTTTAATCTGTGGTCACCTTGGGAGATCTCCTTTACTGCAGTCCCCACTGCCCCAAAGTTGACACCAGAGTGAGAGAAGACAGTCCCTGATGTAGAGCCCTTAGTGATATTCCATAAGGAGAGAAATCCCAGAAGCCTCCCAAGAGGAGGTGACATGTTACCTGAGTCTGGAAGATGAGAATGGTTTATGACCATGCAGGCCTCCAGGTGGACGCCTGAGCACAGGTCAGAAGTGACCTGAGGCTGGAGAATCTCCTGGGGAGCTCATTCCACAACCCCAATCTGGATTAGGAGCAGTACAGAAGCTCCCTGGAGGTGACAGAGGGACATTCCAACTCAAATTTCACTATCAGCACCCGCTGCTCGCAACACCCTGGAGGGAGCACGTGTGGCGTGCGAGGGAGTACACGTGGTTGTGTAAATCACTCACTGGCCTGTGAATAGAGGGATTAATTAACGTGTCAGGTTAGCTGGCGTGGAGAACAGCTCCCAGGATGCAGGGGGATGAGTAAGCGTTGATAAAAGGCAGAGGGAGCTGGCGTCAAGGAGGCTGGGCTGGAACCTGCAGATGGAGCCCCAGCACGCTCCATCTGGCGTCATCTGGACTGGAACCTGGAGCTGGATGGAGGCCTTGAGCTCTTAGGTCTGGGGGTGGGGGAGGACTAGTTAGGAGATAGGAGGGAGATGCTCTCCTGGGGCTATAAAATAAATACTCTTCTGCCCACAAAGGGATGTGGGGTAGGTCTGCATTCCATCCAAGTACTGTTCAGGTCCAACCCTGCTGTAAGTGCAGGGCAGCATGTTCAGATGCAGATCTCAGCTCCAGGGTTCTGGGGGTGGGGGTGGGGGTGGGGCAAAGACTCCCACCATACCAAGTTCTTATTCTCCAAGACATAGAGTTGCCTCATCCAATGCTTTTGATTTACTTAGTTTTGGAAATACAAAGGAACACGGCTCTCAGACTCTAACAGACTTTCTGTACATACTCCAGGGTCTGCCCAAGTTCTCAGATGTAGCTAGCTATCTGAAGGGTCTGCATAGCTGTGTTTTCTCATCCTGACCCCGTGTGGAAAGCCAGCAATACACTGTGAAACCAGAGGCTCACTGGTATGTCTCCTTTGTTGTTATTCTTCTTCATATTTAAAATTTTAAATTAAACGCCTTTCAACGTAATCTTCTAATGGATTTGTGGCTTTGAACAATAAGCACCCTCTGAAAGCCCTACAGATACAGTTTGGTGGGTCCTGACGCCTCCCTCTCAGGCCCTTTACTGCTCAGTTTCAGAAGTCATTGTCCAAAGAGCCAACCGCTCCCACGTGTTTCTGCCCACTCATCTGAGAAGGAGGACCCTAGGGCAGTTATCTGGGCACTGATGTGGGGTCCCAGCTGGTTTGCAGGAAGGGAGCTTCTGAGTCTCACAGTTCCCAGGGGATACTGGGCAACACCGCCATCTAGTGGCAGACAAGCAAGGCACTGAGGGGACATGCCCAGAGACCATAGAGGTTTTTTTGGTTTTTTTTGTTGTTTGTTTTTGTTTTTGTTTTTGAGACAGGGTTTCTCTGTGTAGCCCTGGCTGTCCTGGAACTCACTCTGTAGACCAGGCTGTCTTGGAACTCAGAAATCCACCTGCCTCTACCTCCCAAGTGCTGGGATTAAAGGTGTGTGCCACCACTGCCCGGCTAGTTTCTTAACTTTGGACACTTGGAAACAAGACTCCAAGCAACACTGGCAGCTAACCAAGTCCTAAACAGGCATCTCAGAAAGTATCCTCTCGGGGTAGATTGGTAGGGAACCTGTGGAAGGCCATGTGTGGAGTAGGATGCTGTGCTGCGGGATTGTGCATCATTGATCACAATGGTGTTCCTCGGAGTAGGGAGAGGGTTGCTAATTAGAACCACACCCTGGGAAGTTCAAGTCCTTGTCTGCACACAGTAGAGAAAGTAGCCTCTGTACCAGCTCTCACATCAGTTAGCACAGTTCACATGCAAACCAAGAACACAAAACCACTCCTCCTGGGTCCCCAGCATTGACTTTATACAAGAACATTGCCACTCATGTCTCCAAAGCCCCCCAGGCCTGTCCATCTCTCCATCTCCCTCCCTTGGCCAAATCAGCATTGTGTCTGGCATGGGTGACCCAGGCAGGGCATCTCAGGCTTCTAGTAGACTAAGATATCAGTGAGGGAATTGCAACTGGTCACATTCTAGGAGGGCTTC
>JADRCC010511513.1:0-10434 GCA_019843855.1 Hylomyscus alleni
GTTTACACTTCTTCCAAATTTTATTTCCATTTTTTCTTTTCCTTTTTTATGTTATGGGACGGTGCCTAAGGCTTCCTACTCTCTGGACATGCCCTCTGCGGCTTGTAGCCTAGCTCTCATTTTTCTTTTCTTAGGACCCTCATCTGACTCTGCCAAAGTATAGCCTGTTTCCTGAGCAGGGAAGCAGGCCTTCCCTCCCCTGAGCTTAACTGTGGTCCATTTTTTTTTTTTTTTTTTTTTTGCTTCCTAACAGGGAGAACGGGAGTGACATGTTCAAAGCTTCTTTAGTGATTCCCAGCAAGGACAAAGCTGCTTTCTTCCTCAGTTATGAAGAGCTTCTGCAGAGGAGGCTGGGGAAATACGAGCATAGCATCAGTGTGCGCCCCCAGCAGTTGGTGGGGAGGCTGACTGTGGAGGTGAACATCCTGGAGCGATCCGGGATCACATCCTTGGAAGTGCTGCCTCTTCACAACAGCAGAAAGAAGGGTAGTGGGAAGGCGGAAGGTGAGTCGCGCCTCCTGCCAGTGCACAGATCTTATGGGATGCTTAAAGCTGGGCGTTGGGTTTCAAGAACTCTGGAAAGGAAAAGTCACCCCTTCTGCAAAGGCTTTGCATGTTAATGGGAATTGGAAGAAAGTCACAAAGCAAAGACAAGACTTTGTATAACTTTTTTTTTTAAAGAACATATTCCACCAAGAGATGCACGAGCATTTACGATATTTGTCATTGTAACCCCACTCTGAGGAACTGATTGTACATAAAACTTCTGAAATATTGAGAATATTACACACAGGAAGTTGTCTGATAAAATCAGACAAGATATCTTATCAGTCTAAATATTTAATGATATAGGAGCAATTAGTAATGTGCCATGATATAAAGTAATTTAGCATATGATGGGAGGAAAAGACAAAACATATCAGTATACATGGTAATATTAAATAAATCCAGTAGAGCAGACTAGAAAGTTATATAAAACAATGGTTTTATATTATGAGCATAGGGTTATGACTTTATATTTGATAATTTATACATATTATATTTCATAAATATCTATTTTTTAGGGTGAATGAGTTGGAACCCAAGGCTTTCAAAATGTTAGTCAACCACAACAAAACCTACAAATTCAACCAACTGGGACCACAGAGTCTCACAGAGACTGAACCTCCAACCAGGGAGCATGCATGAGCCCCACCTAGACACTCCACTCACATGTTACAGTTGTGTGGCTTGGTCTTCCTTCTCCTCTTTCTTCTCTTTCTTCTTTTTCTTCTTCTTTTCTTCCTCCTCCTCCTCCTTCTTCAGAATTATTTATTTGGTTTATGTATCTGAGTACACTGTAGCTGTCTTCAGACACACAGAAGAGGGCACTGGATCCCACTACCAATAGTTGTGAGCCACCATGTGGTTGCTGGGAATTGATCTCAGGACCTCTGTAAGAGCAGTCAGTGCTCTTAACCTCTGAGCCATCTCACTAGCCCCCCAACCTTGTTGTAAATAGTTGACAGTGTCATATTCTTTCCAAGATTAAATAAGAAAAATGTGTTTAGAGACAGCCAGGTGGCTCTCACCTATAATCCCAGCTGTTTGGGAAGCTGGAGTTGGGGATTTGAAAGCTTAGCCTGACTTGGCCATCCTCTGCTATACATATGCTGCTGGAGTCATTAGTCTCACCATGTATACTCCTTGGTTGGTGGTTTAGTCCCTGGGAGTTCTGAGGGTACTAATTAGTTCACATTGTTGTTCGTCCTAAGGGGCTGCAAACCCTTCAGCTCCTTGGGTCCTTTCTCTAGCTCCTTCTTTGGGAACTCTGTACTCAGTCCAATGGATGGCTGTGAGCCTCTACTTCTGTATTAGTCGGGTACTGTCAGAGCCTCTCAGGAGACAGCTATATCAGGCTCCTATCATCCAGCACTTGCTGGCAAGCATAGTAGTGTCTAGATTTGATGATTGAATATGGGAGGAGAGGCCGTTGGCCCTGTGAAGGTTCCCCAGAGTAGGGGAATGCCAGGGCCAGTAAGCAGGAGGAGGGAGGAGGGAACAGGGGTTTGTTTTAATTTTAGTTATTTTATTTTATTTTTATTTTTATTTTTGGAGGGGAACCTGGGAAAGGAGATATTGTAAATAAAGAAAACATCTAATAAAAAAATATCAAAAAAAACCCCAAAAAACAAAAAAGAAAACTTAGCCTGAGCTATAAAATAAAATCAAGGCTAGACTGGACAACACAGTTTGACTTTTCAAAGTCAGAAGGCAGATAGGATGTAGTCCAGAGAAATAGACTTTCCTAGTGTGTATGAGGTCCAAGGTTCAGTACTCAGAACTGAAGAAGTGTTCTGACCTGCAGATGATATGAAACAGATATTTTTAACTCCATAGAAGAAAAGATTCAGGTTTTCCTTAAATTTTGATATCATTTTTAAAATAGCATTAAATTTACTGAAGTGATTATGAAAGATTTAAGATGGTATACAGATGCAGAAACTTTCATATATAATGTATATTTACATGTATTATATTTGTCTTTCATTAAAAATCCAGCACGTGGGAGGCAGAGGCAGGCAGATTTCTGAGTTCAAGGCCAGCCTGGTCTACAGAGTGAGTTCCAGGACAGCCAGGGCTACACAGAGAAATCCTGTCTTGAAAAACCAAAAAAAAAAAAAAAAACAAAAAAACCCAAAAATAGATTTTTTCTTCCACATAATATATCCTGATTATGATTACCCCTTCCTCTACCTCTCTCAGCTGCTCCTCACCGTCCCTCCCATCCAGGCCCACCCCCTTTCTGTCTCTCATTACAAAACAAACACGCTTCTATGGGATAACCACAAGATATAGTACAATAAGACAAAACAAAAACTCACACATTAGAATTGGATAAGACAAACAAACAGTAGGGAAAGATCCCAAAAGAAGGCACCAGAAACAGAAAGCCATTCATTCATGAATTCACAAATCAAAGAGGTCTATTTTTAATCATCATTAATTCCAAATAATACTTTGTATTCACCACTCAAGTCTGTCTCCATTCTTAACACACAAGGACAGCTGACTGTCAAATCCAATCAAATAATAAGGTAGCTATATTGAAACATCACATCAGGGTTGGAGTGACAAAATTTCAGGAACCTGAGACCTTGAGAACAAGGGGAAAGTGACGAACACATAAAAGCACAGAATCTGAACTGAGTACAAGTGTCTGCTAAGAGAGTCCAGAGCAGGCATTTGTTACAAAAACCAAACTGGACCAGAACTTTCATCAAGGTATCTTGCATTCAGAAATGGCAGGAACTAAGACCCTTCATCCTCATGTTCTATGGGTGATAACTACATGGCTTGTAGATTTTTGTTCAGCTATTGTTATAAACTAGAAGGAAATTATCACAGTAGTTTAAAACAGGGCTCCCATGTCTATGCAGCAGGGGCAGAGGCTAACTCAGGCAACTGTGAAGCACTGTTCTACAGAATCCTTTGTCCCAGAGTAAGAGCTCAGTAATTGCTGTTTTATTATTACCATTATTATGGTACTTATATTTATTGGGTTTTCTCTAGAAATCGTAAAACATATTAAGTGTCTCTAAAGGTAAATCTGTCTACAATCAACCTTTGTCTCTTTGTAGGATCTAATCTAATGCCTCTTGAATATTACATACCACTGACACAGAATCTTCAAATTAGAGAATAAAAGCAGTTACCCACAAAGAATGGAGAATGTTTTCAAATTTAATAAATCACTAATAGTAAGTTCAGAAGGAGTTTTTTCTAGCCTTAACTATGTGGGAGAAGTATTACACAATGGGAAAAGTTTCCCAGAGTTGGTGGGGTCTTCTACTCTGTGAAGTACCTCTGTAATGTGCCTGCCATGAATACCCAGGGGCAGTGAATATGTCCTTAGGATGATCTGAAGGCAACTGAAATGCATGCTTTGCCTAATTCCCAGAGCCTCTGTAGCTCCTTGGATATGGAGTTATGTGACTGTTTATGTGTATGTTCGGACAGGGTATAAATTATGACTATTAGTCAAACTATTGCTTATTTTCATATTTGGGAGCTTGTTAGGATCTCCAGGGAATGTTGCCAGGCTGTTGATCTCTTCCGGTCTGTTTATTTTTAAGAAGACGGTTTTCCCAGGCCTTTGTAACAAAGCAGAGTCTTGGTCTTCCAGACCATGGAGGCTTCACAGGGTATCCTCCAGTCTGGTGTGGGGGGTGTGGGGTAGGGGGGAGGCAG
This sequence comes from Hylomyscus alleni, assembly GCA_019843855.1. Classification (NCBI taxonomy): domain Eukaryota; kingdom Metazoa; phylum Chordata; class Mammalia; order Rodentia; family Muridae; genus Hylomyscus; species Hylomyscus alleni. The sequence continues at coordinate 4,231 of JADRCC010511513.1, forward strand.
AGTTGCTCACAGTCATTCTCCATCGGCCTTTTCAGCCCAGCTGTTGTTGTTCCTGAGAACGGTGACCCCAGCAGCGAGGAGCACAGGATGTTGTGGTTTTGTCTGGACACCCTTGTGTGTTTTCAAAATAAATTCAGGGTAAAGATCAAACTCGAGTCAGGCTTGCACCAGAACGTGATCTGGAATTGAGAGAGCCCGGCTCAAGACTGGGATTTCATTTCTCTGTGGATCCATCTGTGGTTAAGAAATCAGATGCCTGCAATTTGTCTAAATGAGTCTCTGATCTATGGCTCCATGGCATCTTTTAAAACATTGTTTATTTATTTTTCAGATTAGAAGCCCTGTGTTTCATCATGGCATCTTCATACCCACATGTCATTAGACTTTGTTCTCCTTTATTCCCCTCTCCCTTTGCCTCCCTCACAACCCGCCCTCCTTACTGGCTCCCTTTCATCTGTCAAGCTAGTCTCCCTTTCTCATTTCTTTCACTCTGTGATTTCCATGACTCTGTGACTTCTTGGCTCTGTTAGGATCTCTTTCTCCTTTTCCCTAATTCTCTTTCCAATTCTATGTCTTATATGCATATGTGTAAACACACATGAATGTCTATAGATGCACAGATGATTTTAAGTCTAGATTTTGCGCAGAAGAAATAGCATGCAGGTTGATCTCTCTGAGAGCTGGGTTCTAATGTAACAGCGTGATTTCTCTTTGTGTTGGTCTTGTAGGCTGCATCCTGCCTAAGTGTCATTTTAGGTACTGGACAGAACGTGTTGCCTGTAGTGGTGTCTCATTCGCTTTTTATAACAACCTTAACAGGCCATGGCTTTTCATGCTTGCTTCCCTTATGAAGAAGAAAGCCTTACAGATGTTGTGTGACAAAATTTTTCCAGGAGTATTGCAACATACACATCTACTCACCCAGATAGGGAACCTTGGTCAGACCAAAGTAGGGATACCACCCAAGCCCTATCTGGCGAGCCAATGAGTTTTACTGGGGTCACTTACAGGAATATGGGTGAGGGGTTACTTACAGGAGCAGAAATGATTCAAAGACAGCTGGATCACTCAAACCCACCCTAGCATGGGTGACAGCTCACAAAAGCTGGAAACTTGGAGCACACTGCCCAGCCTGCCGCCACCTCAACAGGTGGGACAATTTCCCTCCCAGATGCCTCAGTTTGTCTAAACCTTTTGTAGGCAGCTGGCTGGTTCCTGTTTCTCCCAGATAGCTGGTCTGGTGGGAGAGTCTTCTTTTGCAGCTTGGCTCTGCTTACTCTGGAAGGGTGAGGCCCAGTGGGTGTGGCCAGTTTCAGGGACTTCCTGTAACTCTTTGGAATTGCTTACCTTAAGGAGAGTCTTGCATGGATGGAATGTTTCAGTCTTGAAGGAAACTGATACACAGCACAGAAGTGCAGAAATAGATACAAGATCTCATATTTAATTATTAATAGAAGAAATCTCTAAGAATAGATCTGATCCCAAGTTCATGCCCGGAACCATTGTACATACCATTTTTTTTAAAATTTAAATAAAAGATTGCTTCCTATGGAGAGTAGGAATTTAAATTTGAAGTATCTTCCTAGCTAAATATAGAAATACGGGAGTAGAGACATGGCTCAGCAGTTAGGTATATCCATTCTCTGCTCTTACAAAGGGTCTGGATTCATTTCCCAGCACCCAAATGGGTTGACTCATAAGCATCTGAAACTCTGGTCCAGGGCAATCCAAAATCTTGTGGTCATGGTGTCTTTTCACAGAAATAAAACCCAAACTAAGACAGATAAGCCCTTACTTGGAGCTGAGGCTAGCCTCAAACTCAGGATCCTCCTTCATCAACCTCCCTAGTGTTTCGTTTGCAGGTGTGTACTACCTTGTTCAGCTTATTATTTTAAATTGGGATTTAATTTCATAGTGTAAAATGAACTCACCATAAGGATACAGTTGATTGCATTTTCATGTTTGTGGAATTGCACAACCATCAGCACAGTCTAAGTTTAGAACACTTGCATCACTCCCAAATATCTGTACCCATACACAATCACCTTGTTGCCACCTCAGCCCCAGGCATGCACTAATCTACTTCCTGTCCCTTAGATAGCAGGAAGATACCTCCAAAACTGTAGTGTCATTCTTATGCTTAGCAAAGATTGGGAGTCACCACTTCAGGCTTCCCAGCAGAATTTAGGTATGTCGACCATGTCAAGATATTGACTGATGGAAGCAACTTTGAAATGAAGCAACATCGTTCGTTCTTGGATTTCATGGGACCCTCACTATATTCTTGGCTTTAGATATTTTAAAACGATGTATGCATTCAGAACTTCAAGCATGTCTACTGTACTCTCACCGTAGTCCCTCCATCTCTCATCCCCACCTCCTGATGAGACTCTTCTTCTTCCCAACCTGACTTTAGAGCTTTATTAAAATGGATGTTCTTCACCTTCTTACCAATAGACCTTTCACTGTTGGATTCAGGTCAACTCAAAATTGCTTACCTGCTCCATAGAAATCACCTCTGGCCACTCCAGCTTTGACTCAGTACCACAGGTACTTTAAGACAAAGAAGCAAAGGATCCGAGACTGAGCATTTGAGTTGTCTCGCCCCCTCTCAAAGTTTCCTACACTGTTTTTGTCTTGACTTTCACACACTCCCCCAAACTGAGTAGCTTAATTAGAAAGAAGAGAACCTCTAAGTTATAGCCTCACTCCCCTTCGCATTTGAAGTTGAAGCTTTTGACATTTTCTTGAGAAGCAGGTAGTTGTCTAACTAGAGACCATTACAGCATGTGTCATATGTTCAGGAAGGTTGAATCAAATCCATCCTTAAAATTTTATGTATGATTTCCTTGAATGCCTTAACATCTGACTTTATCTTTGGCTATCAGGGCTCTTGGGATTATATTTTTAGCCCCCTGCAGTAGTGCCTAACATGAAATGGATGCTTGGAAAGGGTTGTTCTATAAATCAAGGAAGAAATAGCTTTGTAACCAAGACCTGTTAAGTTTTTAACAGTTTAGTTTTGCTAGGTCTTGGGTCTCTTTTCTGATGATGAAGAGATTAGAGGGCAGACTTAATAATTACACATTTTGGTTCTAGAAGACAGTAGTTCAAAAAAAATGAAAGAAAGAGAAGAAAGAAATCTAGATTAAATCTCCCTTTGCTAGGGCTACTGGGTAAACTTTGATGCGTACATACACTTGAATTATGGGTAAACCATATGCGTTGCCATGCAACATTCTGGACATATTAAAAGCTACCGGTGATTTGTCTAAAATTCAAATGGAAGCGGACATCCTGTATTTTGATTTTCTAAATCCGTCAAGTGTCCATTACTAAAGGGCCCCATTGTGACTCACCACCAAGCCCTCAGTTTGACACACTCTTCCCTGGATCCAGCTGCCTTTCAGCAGCTGGAAGGCCATAGCCCTGCTTGACCTTGGTGAAATTTCTGAACTTTTGCCAGGAAAACAAGCAATTGTTACATGAAATCTTTCAGAGTTGTTTAGCTCAGAAGTGACTCAGGTGTGAATCACTTGGCTCCAGAGTTGGTTTTGTTTTGCTTCTTCATATTGGCATGGAAGCCTGTGTTACCTTCTTTGTTCTGACTATAAAATTACTCAAGGCCATCTATGAACAGCATACTTAGATATGAGTGTGTCACCCAAGCCCGACCTTCTCTCTTTTGTTGGATAGTGGGGGGACAGCCTGTTTCTCCTGTAGGACTTGCATTTTTGGCTCTTCGTTCTTTGATGCTCCTAGTGTGTGTGTGGTGCATGCTTCTGTGTGAATGAGACCACCAGTCACAGTCATGGCTAAAATTAGAGCGTCACCTGCTATATCCACCTATGCACGCTCTTGAGCAGCCTCTTCAATTCTCTTGGAAGGCTGCTTTGTCTGCCTGCCCAGCTTCATGGAGGTGACAACACCTTTCTGTTAGGTGTTTGACATGTATGGGCTTTCTCCACATTTGAATATGGAAATCTGAGACTCAAAAATATATGATTTGAGGGAGGAAGAAACTCGTAGCGAAGAAAGCAAGCTGTTAAGAAATTTGAGCAAATACCCCTTAACTATAAACAAGAACAGACATCTTGAGTTGTAGATTTGCTGGTTTTCTCTCATTGCTGAGGCCAATCAAGATGCAGCAGAAAGAGTGAAGGGCTGATTCTGAGCTACTGTTCCAGGAGACACACTTCCTCGTGCTGGGGAAGGCATGGACACAGGGGTGTGAAGCAGCTGACCTCATTACAATCAGAAGCAGAGAGCAGACGATCTGCTCACTTCATCCTTGGTATTCAGTCTGAGACTCCAGCTCATTCGATGGGGCTGCCCACACCCAGGATGGCTCTTCTCATATCTGTTAGCTCATTATGGACAAGTCCTCACAGACACACCCAGAAGTTTGTCTCTTAGGTAAGTCTAGATCCAGGGAGGTTGACAATCAATAGTAACCATCACAAACAGGTGAGAAAAAATCCTTTCCAAAAAACCCCAAAACAACAAAAAGAACAAAAAACCCAAACCAAAACAAACAACACCACCACCCCCCAAAAAAAACAAGAAAAAAAGAAACTTTATTTAACGGAAAATTTGTAAAAAACTAACCAAGTTCTTCTCATTGCCTATGCTTTATTAATTTTTTTACTTCAATGTTGATTTGCAGGATTTCTGTCTTTATTGGGACCATCAAATTGCAGATGCCCAATTAGTCACAACATTTGAGACTACCCTAAATTTAACTAAGGTCCCAGGTCCCAGGTGAGGAATTTTTATAAACAAACCCAAACCATCTAATCTCTTTTCAAGGGAAATGAACAGGCAGTGTTTGTTTGGACATCCTTTTGTAAGAGCCCCTGGGTATTGGCAGCTTTGGGGTTGACAGTAGCCAAACCTAACACCCACAGGAAACAGAATCTAGGAAATCCCGCCGCTCATCAGTGCTCAGGGCTGTAGCTTCCAGCAGTGTCCTTAAGTATGGTCCCTTGGCTCCTACATATTGTCACCTTTAGACACTTTACATAGGGATTGACATTCTCCCAGTGTTGCAGATATCTAAAAGAATATCTATTTGTGAACAGCACTCATGGTCTAGCATAAGGTCATGACTGTAAGTGTGTGTGCTCTGAACTTTGCTTTCTTTTATATATAATATACATTATATATACAGACAGAATGTGTGTTTTGTTTTTACAAGATAGGATCAAATAGATGTCTATGTAATAGCTTTTATAAACATCAAACATCAATTTCAGCCGGGCAGTGGTGTCGCACGACTTTAATCCCAGCACTTGGGAGGCAGAGGCAGACAGACTTCTGAGTTTGAGGCCAGCCTGGTCTACAGACTGAGTTCCATGATAGCCAGGGCTATACAGAGAAACCCTGTCTCTAAAAACCAAAAAAAAAAATAAAAAAAAAAAAATAAAAAAAAAGCAAATAAAATAGAAACAAACAATTTCTTTAGTAAAAGTTAATTTCCTCACTTTAGAAAAAAAATATATATGCATGGATATGAAAATTCTGCACAACCTTTTTAGGGGCTCTCTGGCAGCACTTGACTCCACTGTACTTTATAAACATTATTCTTTATGCAGACACACTTAAATCCCAGCTCAGTAATGTTCATAAGGACATGCCAGACCTTTCCAAATTATTATTACCAAATGCACAGTGGTGTAGAGAAAACTGATTCCAAATGAACACTAGTTGTTATCAAAGGATAGGTTTTTTTTTTCTTTTAAGTTGTCTAGTTTTTAAAAGAGGTATTTATTTTATGTATATGAGTACACTGTAGCTGTCTTCAGACACACCAGAAGAGGACATCAGATCCCATTTCAGATGTTTGAGAGCCACCATGTGGTTGCTGGGAATTGAAATCAGGGCCTCTGGAAGGGCAGTCAGTACTCTTAACTGCTGAGCCATCTCTCCAGCCTCAGTTATCTTTTTAAATTGGACAGAGAGCAGGAGATGACTCCAAAAGAAAGAGAGAGGACTGTAATGGTTACGCTTCATCATCAGCTTGACTGGATTTAGAATCACCCAAGAGACACACCTCTGGGCTTATCTGTGATGCTTCTTACAGAGTCCTTCCCCTGAGGATGGAAAGCTAAGCCTGACTGTGTGCAGCACCGTCCATTTTAAGAACTGGGGTTCTTAAAATCAACAGGAGAAAAGCAAAAAGCAAGCTGATACAATATGACTGGC
>JADRCC010511539.1:0-11344 GCA_019843855.1 Hylomyscus alleni
GTAACATATAAAGGCGGGCCTATCAGAATTATACAAGACTTCTCAACAGAGACTCTAAAAGCCAGAAGATCTTGGGCAGATGTCATACAGACCATAAGGGAACAAAAATGCCAGCCTAGGCTACTACACACATCAAAACTCTCAATTACCATAGAGGTAGAAACCAAGATATTCCATGACAAAACCAAATTTAAACAGTATCTTTCCACCAATCTAGCCCTACAGGGGATAATAGAAGGGAAACTCCAACACAGGGAGGGAAATTACACTGAAGAAAAAGCAATAAATTAATCTTCTTACATCAAACCCAAAAGAAGAGAACCATACAAACATAATTCTACCTCCAACAACAACAAAAATAACAAGGAGAAACAATCACTGGTCCTTAATATCTCTTAACATCAATGGATTCAATTCCCCCCAAAAAGACATAGGCTAACAGATTGGATACCCAAACAGGACCCAGCATTTTACTATATAGAAGAAAACACTTCAGTGACAAATATAGACACTACCGCAAAGTAAAAGACTTGAATAAAAGTTATCCAAACCAATAGTCCCAAGAAACAAGCTGCAATAACCATTCCAATAAAGTAGACTTTCAACCAAAGTTACCAAAAAAAGATGGAAAAGGACACTACATACTCATCAAAGTAAAACCCACCAAGAGGAACTTGCAGTTCTGAATACCTATGCCCCAAATGCAAGGGCATATACATTTATAAAAGGAACTTTACTAAAGTTCAAAGCACACATTGGGCCTCACACAATAAGAGTAGGAGACTTCAACACCCCACGCTCACCAATGGACAGATCATGGAAACTGAAACTAAACAGAGACATACTGAAACTAACAGAAGTTATGAACCAAATGGATTTAACAGGTATCTACAGAAAATTTCACCCTAAAACAAAAGAATATACCTTCTCAATACCTCATGTGCCTTCTCCAAAACTGACCATGTAATCAGAAACAAAGCAAGCCCCAACAGATACAAGAACATGGAATTAATCCTATTTATTCTATAGGACCACCACGGACTAAGGCTGGTCTTCAGTAACAACAACAACAAAAACCACAAAGCCCACATACACATGGAAGCCGAACAATTCTCTATTAGATGATAACTTTGTCAGGAAAGAAAGAGAAAGAAAAAGAAAGAAAGAAAGAAAGAAAGAAAGAAAGAAAGAAAGGAAGGAAGGAAGGAAGGAAGGAAGGAAGGAAGGAAGGAAGGAAGGAAGGAAGGAAGGAAGGAAGGAGAGAAGGAAGGAAGGACTGAAGACTTTTAGAATTTAATGAAAATAAAGGCACAATATACCCAAACTTATGGGACACAATGAAAGCAGTGATAAGAGGAAAACTCATACCTCTGAGTGCCTCCAGAAAGAAACTGCAGAGACCATACATTAGCAGCTTAAAAGCACATCTGAAAGCACTAGAACAAAAAGATGCAGATATGCCAAAGAGGAGTAGATGAATAGATGGCAGGAAAGAATCAAACTTGGGGCTAAAATCAGCCAAGTAGAAACAAAGAATCTACATGAAGAATCATCAAAACTAGGATGTGGTTCTTTGAGAAAATCAACAAGATAGATTAAACCCTTAGCCAAACTATCTAGAGGACACAGAGACAATATCCAAATGAACAAAGTTAAAAATAAAAAAGGAGACATAATAATAGTAACTGAGAAAATTCAAACCATCACCAGATCCTACTACAAAACCATATACTCAAAAAGAACTGGAAAGTCTAGATGAAATGGATAATTTTCTAGACACTTACCAGGTACCAAAGTTAAATCAGGATCAGATAAGCCATCCAAACAGTCCCATAACCCCTAGGAGAATATAAACAGTCCTTGAAATTCCCCCAACTGAAAAAAGCCCAGGGCCAGATGGTTTTTGTGCAGAATTCTATCAAACCTTCAAAGAAGACCTAATACCAATAGTTTCTCAAACTATTTCACAAAATGGAAACAGAATGAATACTACCCAATTCATTCTGTGAAGCCACAGTTATACTGATACCTAAACTACACAAAGAACCTACAAAGAAAGAGAACTTCAGACCATTTTCTCTCATGAATACTGGTTCAAAAGTAGTCAATAAAATTCTTACAAATTGAATACAAGAACACATCAAAATTATCATTCACCTAGATCAAGTAGGCTTCATCTATGGGATGTAGGGATGTTTCAATATACAGAAGTCCATCAATGTAAACCACTATATAAACAAACCCAAGGGGGGGGGAGGGACACATGATCATCTCAGTAGATGCTGAAAAAAAAAATTTGACAAAATACAACACCCCTTCATGTTAAATGTATTGGAGATATCAAGAATTCAAGGTCCATACCTAAACATAATAAAAGCAATATTCAGCAAACTAATAACTAAACTAACCAACATCAAACTAAATGGACATATATTTGAAGCAATCCCACTAAAATCAGGGACAAGATAAGGCTTCTCACTCTCCCTGTATCTATTCAATATAATACTTGAAGTCCTAGCTAAAGCAATAAGACCACAATAGGAGACCAAGGGAGTACAAATTGGAAAAGAAGAAGTCAAGGTATTACTGTTTGTGGATGATATGATAGTATACCAAGCTATTCTAAAAATTCTACCAGAGAACTTCTACTGCTGATAATCAACATACAAATGATAAATGGGCTGAGAAAGAAAATAGGGAAACTACACCCTTCACCTCACAATAGTCACAAATAAAATAAAATATGTTGGTGTGACTCTAACCAAGCAAGTGAATGATCTGTATGACAAGTACTTCAAGTCTCTGAAGAAAGAAATCAAAGAATACCTCAGAAGATGGAAAGATCTCCCATGCTCATGGATTGCCAGGATTAACATAGTAAAAATGGTCATCTTACCAAAAGCAATCCACAGATTCAATGCAATCCCCATCATAATTCCAACTCAATACAGAGATAGAGCAATTCTCAAATTCATCTGGAATAACGAAAAAACTAGGATAGCAAAAACCATTCTCAATAATAAAAGAACTTCTAGGGGAATCAACATCCCCAACCTCAAGCTATACTACAGAGCAATAGTAATAAAAACCACACGGTATTGGTACAGAGACAGGCAGGTAGATCAATGGAATAGAATTGAAGACACAGAAAAGAACCAACACACCTATGATCACTTGATCTTTGAAAAAGAAGACAAAATTATCCAGTGGAAAAAAGATAGCATTTTCAACAAATAGTACTGGTTCATCTGGTGGTCAGCATTGTAATAGAATGCAAGTTTATTGATTCTTATCTCTTTGTACAAAGCTCAAGTCCAAATGGATCAAGGATCTCCACATAAAACCAGATACCCAGATACTCTGCTGAATCGAATAGAAGAGAAGGCGGGAAAGAACCTTGAATACATTGGCACAGAGGAAATTTTCCTGAACAGAACATCAATGGCTCATGTTAAATATGTGACCTCATAAAATTGAAAAGCTTCTGTAAAAAGCAAGGGATACAGTCAATAGGACAAAACAGCAACCCACAGATTAGGAAAAGATCTTTACCTCCCATATATCTGATAGAGGACTAATATCCAAAATATACAAAGTTAGACTCCAGAGAACCAAATAGCCCTATTTAAAAATAAGCTACAGAGCTAAACAAAGAATTTTCAACTGAGGAAACTAAAATGGCTGAGAAGCACTTAAAGAAATGTTCATCATCCTTAGTCATCAAGGAAATGCAAACCAAAACAACCCTGAGGTTCTACCTCACAGCAATCAGAATGGATATGACCAAAAATGCATGTGACAGCAGATGCTGGCAAGGATTTGGAGAAAGAGGAATACTCCTTCATTGCTGGTGGGGCTGCAAGCTGGTAAAACCACTTTAGAAATCAATCTGGTGTTTACTCAGAAAATTAGAAATAGTTCTACTTGAAGACCCAGCTATACCACTCCTGGGCATACAGCCAAAAGATGCTCCAACTTGGACACCTGGTCCACTATGTTTGTAGCAGCCTTATTCATAATAGCCAGAAATTGGAAACAACCCAGATGTCCCTCAACAGAAAAATGGATACAGAAACTGTGGTATACTTACACAATGCAGTACTACTTAGCTATTAAGAACAATGACTTCATAAAATTCACAGGCAAATGGATGGAACTAGAAAATATCATCCTGAGTGAGGAAACCCAGACACAAAAGAACATTCATGGTATGTACTCACTGATAAGTGAATATTGGCCCAAAAGCTCACAATACCCACGATACAACCCATAAAATATATGGAGCTTAAGAAACAAAAAGACCAAAGTGTGGATGTTTCAATCCTACACAGAAGGGGGAACAAAATAATCACAGGAGGTAGAGGGAATAAGGGACCTGGGAGGTAGAGAGAAGGGGGAGAAAAAAAAAGGGGAGGCAGGATCAGATTTTGGAAGAGACAGGAGAAAAGTACAGAGGGTCAAGAAATTGACTAGAAACATGTAGCCGTGGAGGAATAGGGAAATGGGTGTAGTCACTAGAAAGTGCTAGACCAAGGGAAGTTAGAGGCTCCCAGGACCCAACAGTGATAACTTTAGCTCAAATACCCACCAAAGGGGAGAGAGAACCTGTAGAGACCACCTCTAGTAGATAGGCAAGGCCCCCTGTTCAGAGATGGGGCTACTCGTCCATCTCAAAATTTTTAACCCAGAAATATTCCTGTCCAAAGGAAATACAGGAACAAAAAGTGGAACAGAGACTGAAGGAAAGGCCACACAGAGATCGCCCCACCTAGGGATCCATCCCACCTGCAGACACCAACCCCTCACACTATTTATTGCTGATGCAAAGAAGCTCTTGCTCACAGGAGCCTGGTATGGCTGTCCCCTGAGAGGTTCTACCAGCCCCTGACCAATCCAGATGCAGATACTCAAAGCCAACCATCAGACTGAGCCCTGGGACCCCAATGGAGGAGCTAGGGGAAGGACTGAAGGAGCCAAAGGGGATTGCAACCCCATAGGAAGAGAAATATCAACTAACTGGACCCCCCAGGTCTCCCAGGGACTAAACCACCAACCAAAGAATATACAAGGGGGGAACCACGGCTCCAGCTACATATGTAGCAGAGGCTGACCTTATCTGACATCAATGGGAGGGGAGGCCATTGGTCCTGTGGAAGCTTGATGTCCCAGCATAGGGGAATGCTAGAGTGGTGAGGCGGGAGTGGATGAGTGCGTGTTGGAGCGCCCTCATAGGGGAAATGGAGAGGGGGAGAGGAAGATGCAATGGGGTTTTGTGGAGGGGTAACTGGGAAGGAGAATATCATTTGAAATGTAAATGAATAAAATGATTAATAAAAAAGGAAAATAGAAAATCAGTGAGAACATAAATAAATAACTTAGTCATACAAATAAAAAACTTAGAAAAGTAACTCAAACCCAATGGATAGCAAGAAATAATAGAAATTAGAACTGAAAATAGAATAAATAAAAAACAATACCGCCTTTCCACTCGGCCCATTCTCCTATTTAGGAGGCAGCCATGGCGCCCAGCCGGAATGGCACGATCCTGAAGCCCCACTTCCACAAGGATTGGCAGCAGCGAGTGGACACGTGGTTCAACCAGCGGGCACGCAAGATCCGCAGACGCAAGGCCCAGCAGGTGAAAGCTCGCTGCATTGCCCCTTGTCCCGTGTCTGGTCCCATCAGGCCCATCGTGAGGTGTCCTGCAGTTAGATACCACAACAAGGTCCGGGCTGGCAGGGGCTTCAGCCTGGAGGAACTCAGGGTTGCTGATATCCACAAGAAAATGGCTCCCATCATCGGCATCTCTGTGGACCCAAGGAGGCGAAACAAATCCACTGAATCACTGCAGGCCAACGTGCAGCGCCTGAAGGAGTACCGCTCCAAGCTCATACTGTTCCCCAGGAAGCCTTCTGCTCCAAAGAAGGGAGACAGTTCTGCTGAAGAACTTAAATTGGCCACCCAGCTGACAGGACCTGTGATGCCCATCCGGAATGTGTACAAAAAGGAGAAGGCCAGAGTCATCACAGAGGAAGAGAAGAACTTCAAGGCCTTTGCCAGTCTCCGCATGGCCTGTGCCAATGCCCAGCTCTTTGGCATCGGAGCAAAAAGGGCCAAAGAAGCTGCAGGGCAAGATGTTGAAAAGAAAAAGTAATGCGCATTTGGAGAGCTGCAATAAATTTTCCATAAAGCAAAAATAAAAAACAAACAAACAAACAAAAACAAAACAAAACAAAAAAGCAATACCAAGAATCAATAAATCTATAAGCAGATTTTTTAAGAAGATAAACAAGATCAATAGACCCCAGCCCAAGTGATCGTAAGACTCTAAACCTATATAATTCAGAAATGAACAGAGAAATGCTATAACAGATACCAGAAAAATTCCAAATATTTTAAGGGAATTCTTTTAAAATCTATACTTCATTAAGTTGAACAACCTAAAGAAATGCACAAATTTCTAGACTCTATCAAGGACCCCCACATTAAAGCAAAGTAAGATCAGTGACTTAAACAGACCCATAACAAATGAGATTGAGACGATAATTTAAAAAGTCCTGGCCCAGAGAGATTTTCTGATTAATTTTGCCAGGTTTTAAACAAAGATCCACAGGCAATCCTTTATAAACTACTCAGTAGAAGATAAACAGAAGGTGCATCCCCAAGCTCCTTCTATGCAGCCAGTATCACACTATTATGAAAACTAGTTAAAGGCACAACAGCAACATCAACAAAAACTATAGGCCAGTGTCCCTGATGAGCATACACTGAAAAGTCTTCAGTAAAATATGTACGAACTAACTACAGACATACTTTTCCTCTGATAGAGTGGTGCCACCCCCTTGTTTATTTCCCCACCCTGGCACATCAAGTCTCAGCAGGGCTAGGAGCTTCTCACCTGCAACACTCCCCCACCCCCAGACTAGACAAGACAGCCAAGTTAGTGGAATAGATTCTACAGTCAGGCAACAGCTTTAGGGATAGCCCCTGCTCCAGTTGCTCCAGATCTACATGAAGACCGAGCTGCGTATCTGCTCTATATGTGTGGGAGAGTCTAGGTCCAGCCTGTGTATGATTTTTGGTTGGTGGTTCAGTCTCTGAGAGCCCCCAAGATTCCTGGTTAGTTGGCTCTGTTGGTCTTCCTGTAGAGTTCCTATCCCCTCCAGGGCTTTCAGTCCTTCCCCAGCTCCTCCATAAAAGTCTCCAAGCTCCATCTGATGTTTGGCTGTGGGTCTCTGCATCTGTCTGAGTCAGCTGCTGGGTGGAGCCTCTCAGAAGTCATTTACACTAGACTCCTGTCTGCAAGCATGACTAGAGTAGCATTAATAGTGGCAGGGACTGGGGCTTACCCGTAGGTTGGGTCTCTGGTTGGGCTGATTATCTATTGGCCGTTCCCTCACTCTCTGCTCTATTCCCCAGCCTTACATTTCTTATCAGCAGGATAAATTTTGAGTCAAAAATTTTGTGGGTGGATTGGTGTCCCTATCAATCCACTGAGGTTCCAGCCTGACTATAGGGGATGGCTCCTTTAGATTCTATATCCACACTGCTGTGGGTCTCAGCTAAAGTCACCCGCATTTATTTTTGGGAGCCTCCCTGTCCCAAATTTCTAGCACAGTACTGGAGATGGCCCCATCCCCCAACCCCTGACACCTGCAGATTTTTCTCATTCTCAGGGCTATCTGGCCATCTCTCCTGATTCTAAAAGCCATGCCTTTCCCCTCTTCCCTCCCTCCTACCAGTTCTCTCACTCCATTTGCCTCCTAAAACTATTTTATTCCCCATTCTAAGTGAGATTCAAACATCCTTGCTTGGGGTCTTTCTTTTGTTTAAGTTCTCTGGGTCTAAAGAGTATAGAATGGGTACCCTGTATTTTATGGCTAATATACAGTTATAAGTGAGTACATACCATGCATGTCCTTTTAGATCTGGGTTACCTGAGTCAGGATATTCAAATTCCATCCATTGACCTGCAAAATTCACGATGTCTTTGTTTTTAATAGCTGACTAGTATTATACTGTGTAGATATACCCATATTTTCTTTATCAATTCTTCAGTCAAGGAATGTCTAGGTTGTTTCCAGTTTCTACCTATTACAAATAAAGCTGCTAAGAACATAGTGGGGCATATGCCCAGGAGTGGTATAGCTGGTTTATGAAGTATAACTATCCCCAGTTTTCGGAGAAACCACCAAAATGATTTCCATAGTGGTTGTACAAATTTACACACTCTACCTGAAATGGAGGAGTGTTCTCCTTGCTCTGATGTTGGGCCCAATTTGGCCCTGGTTTGGGCCTTGAGGACAAACCCAAGCCTGGCTCGAGTTTTGTAAACTGCCTCAGCCACTTCTGTACTGGAGTGACTCAGCATGACCTGCTTAAGTCTGCCTTTGCCTAGCTCCTGCTGAGGAGAGTAACTGGTGGCTTTGACAGTCACCCTATACCCTTCTTCAACTTTCCCCTCCCCCAATGTCATCTCACCTCAGCAAAAAGCTCCACCTGAAAGAAGTCTCAGCCCTTTAAAAGAAAAGATCCATACAATAAAACGAGTTCCTGCTTTGAAGACTCCCGGCTCTGGGTGGTTATTCTCCAGACAGCTGAGACACTCATCATCCCCATGCAGCCCCAGACTGGAGACTCTGCTGGACCAGGTCTCTCTCTCTTTCGGTCTGTCTCTGTCTCTGTGTCTCTATGTCTCTGTGTCTCTGTCTCTGTCTCTCTCTGTCTCTCTCTGTCTCTCTCTGACTCTCTGTCTCTGTCTCTGTCTCTGTCTCTCTCTCTCTCTCTCTCTCTCTCTCTCTCTCTCTCACACACACACACACACACACACACACACACTTCTGCCGGCAAAAAGCCGGGCACTCCACATTCTTTCCAGCATGTGCTATCACTTGAGTGTTTTTGATCCTAGCCATTCTGATTGGTGTAAGATGGAATCTCAGAGTTGTTTTGGTTGGCATTTCTCTGAGGACTAAGGACTTTGAATATTTCTTAGTGTTTCTCTGCTATTCAGGATTTCTCTTTTGAGAATTCCGTTTAGTTATGTAGCCCAAGTTTTAATGGGTTTATCTGGGTTGTTGGTGTCTAACATCTTGTGTTCTTTATAAATTTTGGATATTAGCCCTTTGTCAGAGGTAGGGTTAGTGTGAGGATCCTCTCCCAATCTGTAGGCTGCTGTTTTATCCTAGTGACAACGTCCTTTGCCTCACAAAAGCGTTTCAGTTTCATGAGGTCTCATTTATCAAATAGTTGATATTAGACCCTGAGGCACTTGTGTTCTGCTCAGGATGTTTTCTACTTTATCAGTGAGTTCAAGGCTATCCCCTACTTTCTTTTCTATTAGATTCAGTGTTTCTGGTTTTATGGTGAGGCCTCTGACCCACTTGGACTTGACTTTTGTGCAGGGCGATAGACATCAAGCTGTACTACAGAGCAATCGCAATAAAAACTTCATAGTATTGTATAGGATCAGACATGTGGATCAATAGAATTGAATCAAAGACCATGAAACAAATCCACACACTTATAGACACTTGATTTTTCACAAAGGGAAGACATTCTAATTATGACTCACTTGCCAAGGAATTAAGGCCAGCAACTGGAAAGTGGGACCTCCAAATAACTACTGTACAGGTAAAACATTTGCGTGAGGAGGAAACCCACCGAATGGTAGAGCATCTTTGACACCTGCACATCGAATAGAAGATTAATATCCAAACTACATAAATAATCCAAAGAACAAAGATTCACGTGTAAAACCCTACACATGACACAGAGAATCAATTTTAAAAAGATTTTAAAAAAGAGATTGGAGATGAAAGGGGGTTGTTATAACAGAAAGATAAATGGGCTGGAGATCCCAGAGAACTGAGTGGAGAATCCTCAAAGAAAGAAAGAAGGAAAAGTGGCTAGGAAATACCTTTTTAAAAATATGTTCGTTGTCCCTAGAAAGTATGAAAAGACAAATCAAAACAACTTGGAGATTTCATTTTACACTAGTCAGTATGTCGAAGATCAACAAGACAACTGACAATAAATGCTGGGGAGGATGTAGGGAACGGGAATCCTCATTCACTCTTCATAGGATTGTAGAATTCTCTAGCCACTCTGGAAATCAGTAAGCAGGACCTTCCAAAAGCTAAAATAACCAAATCTATCCAATGATGCATCTATGTCATCCCTCGTAATTGCCAAATGACTAGCCATCCTACTACACAGATACTTGCTCAGCCATGTTCACAACTGCTGTAGTACAGCAGATGAGAAGTGAAAAACAACTTAAATATCCAACAACATAGAATATTATTCAGCAGTAAACAAAAATAGAATCATGAATAAGAACTAGAAAAGGTTATATTGCAGGAGGAGACCCAGATCCTAAAGAATAAATGTTCCATTTTCTCTCTCATCTGAAGTATCCAGCTGCATATCTTCAGAAGTAAGTATGGCCGGGTGGTAGTGGCGCACGCCTTTAGTCCCAGCACTTGGGAGGCAGAGGCAAGCGGATCTCTGAGTTCAAGGCCAGCCTGGTCTATAGAGTGAGTTCCAGGACAGCCAGGGATACACAGAGAAACCCTGTCTTGAAAAATCAAAAACAAACAAACAAAAAAAACAAAAATACAAAAAACAGAAGTATGTAACTATAGAAGCCTGGTATGTGAAAATGGATGATTGCAGTAGAACAGAGAAGGAAATAACAGAGGACACTAGGAATTGTTTGAAGGGGAAAATGGAAAAATCACGGTGGGGGCTCTAATTATGGAGGGGGAGGAGATTAAGGAGGAGGTTAAAAAAAACCGAGGATGTCTGAAAATGTCATAAGGATCTTATTATTATCTACCTATCTAAAATTGCATATAATTCACATAACACTGTATAGACATTTATAGGTTAAATAACTGTTTTTCTCATTTGGGATGACAATACTCCCTTTAACAAATGTAGGCCATCTAACGAAAACTCCAATACTGTTCCTGATAAATCCATTTTGAGTTGTCGATATGGATTGTCCAAAAGATTCCTAAAACATTACAGGCTATTGTTACTGCTCTAAGCCACCTTCCAGAGGCTACTTCTGAGGACAACACGCACTTTGAACATAGAAACCAGAGGACCTGAGCTAGATTAGACCTGAAAAATCTCCTCTCTAAGGAATGGCTTTAGTGGTACCAGAAGGGTAAAACAATATCTTAAAAGCTTCCAAAAGAGGAAAGCAACCATTAGTCCTTCCCAGAGATAATTTCTATGAACCACAACAACAACCATCATGACAGGATAATCCCAAGCATACAGTAGTGGCACATATACATTGATGGTAGCCAATAGCTCTCCAATTGGATCTAAG
>JADRCC010511555.1:0-12194 GCA_019843855.1 Hylomyscus alleni
CCCCCCAACCCCCATGGTACTTGACATGGTACTAGAACATTTTAAGGATAGCACAGTGTGTAAGTGTTAGGAATCTATGATACCAGCATGCTTTCCCCTTCTCTGTGAAGCACCCAGTGGCCAAGAAGGCACAATGCCTGTGGCTTTGAACACCTCCCCTCTAAGGTTTAAGTTCTTCCTGCAAATGAGGTCATTGGCAGAGGTGAACACATACTTTGCTCTTTGGTGTGTTTGTGATAGGAGAAAAAAAAAAGACTGTTCATAGTTTTCCCAGGGCAATAGCTCTGAAGTGACTCTGTCCAGGTCAGGCCAGAACCTGTGTGCACTCCAATATGGCAGTAGTTCTCCACAGTTCTAGGACTAAGCATCTTCCTGACATCACTCCCACATCGTCATACGCTTTCCATGTCCCAATATGTTAAAGTGATCTGTTTGGTAATGGAAACTTATTTAGCCAAAAGCAGAATGAAGTCCAGTCATTTACAGCAAAATGGGTGGGAATAAATGACATTATGCTAAATGAAGCAAGGTAGACACAGAAAGACAAACACCACATGTCCTTTATCATATGGTAATGTAAAATTGAACCTGAACATGGAATACGAATCACCAGAGAGTAGAAATTAATATTTCAGTAAATTTAAATTAATAAGAACAGAGTGTTAGTATCTGAGGAAAATACAGGGTTAGTTGTATGTCAGAAAAAACCTTGGGACATACAGTTTGTGGGAATGAATGAGATGCGTGGAAGATTGATGAAATGAGACAAATCTAAGAATCTGCTTGCTTTTATTATAAATACATGAAGTCCCTCATTCTCGTCTTCTATATGTTTATTAGATAGTAAATGAAGCACAATGTAACTTTACTGAATTATAAAATCTCTATAACATAAAACATTTTGATATATACTTGAATTTCCTTGGGAGGAAGACATGTTTCTATGTGCTGGGGGTTGATTTACTCCTCATACTACGTTTCTGTCAGAGCCTGGCTGTATCTTGGTCTGTCTCAGGCTCTGCTGACAATAGTGTTCTGATGAAGGTGTGCTGAGCCTTTCTGGATGTTTGGTTTTCATAGAATCTTATGGTAGATTTTCGTATTGCCTCCCCAGGGAGGGAGAAGGGAACCGTGCAGTGGCTGGCACACCTCTGGCATTTGCCAAGAGAGCGGAGGCCCTCTAATCTCCAGGCCTGTGCTTCTTTCACAGGCACATGTAGCTCCAATTGATATTAAGGGTCAAGCAAGGTCCTTTATGGGCCCTGGGATGTGAAGCTTATTTCTTGCCAGGGGAGTTGTTATGGTTGGTATCACAGGGTTTACAGTCCCCAGGAACCATGTCCTGGGGCTTTTGAGTTTAAATGGAGGCAATTCATAGGCTCCAGAAGACCTGTAATGTTTGTAAGAATCGCAGAGCTAGCTCTCAGGTGCCTCAAATCAAGCCTTGGTTTTTCAGCTGTTGTAGGATCCAGGCTGTCAACATGAGCTCTCATTTCTGGGAGAATCCAGAGAGCTAAATAAAATCCTAGCATTTTGCTAAAGATACAGCTCTCTAGACTTCTTGAAAACAATGAAAAATGACCTTTCTTCGTAATAGTCTCCTACCTCTTAAATTGAGAAAAATCTTTCTAGAGAAACTTGGAGCTTGAGGAACTTCAGTAGATAATACAGTTTTTGAGAACAAATAAAACATCTAATGTTTAGCAGAAACCAGACTGGAATTGTTTAACCAACACTTAACTTTATATTTATGATGGTTTAGATATGTGTGTATGGTGTTTTTGGTGTATGTCTGTGCATATGTCTGTTGATGTACTCTTATGTGTATGAATGTTTGAATGCCATCTGTTATATGTGAGGGAGGATAAGTGCATGTTGTTATGTGTTTATATACACACATATAATTTACGTGTGGATTTATTCATATATCTATGGATGCTTATCCTTATAAGTGGATATGTGAATGGGAATGTTTTTATGCATTTATATGAGGTGTGGATTTGTATATATGCATGAATATGTATATGCTTGTGGCTATGGGAATGTATGTGAGTGTGTCCCTCTTGTGTGAATGTGTATGTGTGCGCTCATATGTTTAGACATGTGTGTGTGTATTTATTTCCACTTTCACTAGAGCCATTGGAGAACTCTCTTTGGAGAAGCTGAGTGGGAAAGCAGAGACAGAATGATTTCCAAGTGAGAAGACCTTGAGTTAGAGATGAATGTGATATACAAAAGGAATGTAGCGAAGGGCCTGGTTGAAGAATCTACTGTTCCCTGTGTGGCAGAGGGAAATGAGAGGAAGAGGCAGGCCTAGGCATCTCAGGACCTTGTAGAAAATGAATGTACGGTCTTGAATTTGAGCTAAACCTGTTGGACACCACTTGAGGTTTTGAGTAGAGAATGAATCCTAATTTACAATAGATAATTATAATTTTAGCTTTTGTAGGGAGATGGGAGAGGAAGCAGGAAGGGCAACTAACCTACTGAAGGCTTTAATAGGAACTTGGAATAGGGATGGTACACTAAGGGATTGGAGTTGCATTCTACCTTGGGGACTGGCAATTATGCTGAAACTGCAACCAACATGGGAGTCAGTGTTTCATGGATTGCCTGTATTTGTGGAAGGCTGTAAGCCCATTAGAGGCATGTGTGGTGGAGATGAGTCTTGGAGGAAGAATTAGAATAAATTGGATAGGTGAGAAAAACTTCTCAGTATTGCCCGCCTCTTCCTCTAGGTATAACAAAAACATGGCCAGCACTTCTCCAGGATATCTTCTATTTTATCTAAAAAAGGTTCTATAACCTTTCAATAGTATTACAGGCTGGACACTAACCTTCAGCTCTTGTTGTTTGAGAGGTATTTAAGATTTAAGCCACAACAATGGCAATTCTATTGGATGTTGAAAGATTAGAAAAAAGTTCCTGAAGTAGAGATGAGAGGAGTTAATGAATTCCAAACAGAGGAAAGGGCAAATGAACAGAAACAGAGCCTGGAAGACGTACATGTTCAAGACTACCAAGAGTCTAGGAACTGTTTTAGGATAGGTAGAGAAGTAGACTGGGACAAAATTGTATGGAACTTAAGCACTGTGCTTAGGAAAGAGCTTAGTTAGATAAGCTTCCTTGTCACCTGTGGGCACAGACAACTCTCATTTTCCTGATACCTGGAGTCTTACATTAACATGGAGTACTGGAATCACAGCAACTGGAAGAAACTACAGCCTTAGTTTATTTTCCTATTATTGTGATACTCTCACAAAAACAACCTCAGGGACTGTGGTGGTTTGAATCAGAATAGCTCTCATAGGCTCACAGTTTTAATCCTTGGTTCCCCACTTGGTGGAACTATATGTGAAGGATTGGGAGGTGTGGCCTTGTTTAAGGAGTTTGGCACTAGGGGCAGACATTGAGGTTCCAAAAGACACCTGACATTCCCAGTCTCTCTCTGCCTGCCTCACACTTGTGACTCACACTTGATCCAAGTGCCTCACACTTGGATCAGCTGATGCTCCAGTTCCATGCTTGTTGACCTGTAGCCATGCTCCCTGTCATGGACTCTATTCTTTGAGAATTGTAAGCCCCAAATACACTCTTCTATAATTTGCCTTGGTCATGGTGTCTTCTCGCAGCAAAAGAAATGTAACTAAGATAGGGAGATAGGACTTTATTTGACTTTCCATTCCAAAAGGGTCTAGTCCATCATGGGAAGACATAGAAGCAGGCTAGCAGGAATGGTGGGAAGAACAGGAAGTGGTCACATTGCATTCACACTCAGAAGCAAAAAGTGAACCAGAAGTATAGTCATGCTATAAAGCCAAAGGCCTGCTCCCAGTGATCCACTTCTTCCATTGAGGTTCCACCTCTAAAAGGTTCACAGCCTTCCAAAACAGCACTCCCAGGTAGGGACCTAGCATTCAAATATGTGATCACATGGGGCAAATTTCACATTCAAGCCACAACATCTACATACATACCATTCAAACATTAGTAAATAAACTTTGGCTTTCCTTGGTTTATATTTGAAAGTGCTGTGTATTATATTGATTTGTTTCTTATATTCTCAGTTTTCCAGTGTTTGGAAGTTCATCTCTTCTTCCTTCTTTCTCTCATTTCAGTTTTCTTTTCTTTCTCATGTACTTGGCAAACTTCTAACAATGTGTCTCCTATGCAGTCTTACTATTTCCTAAGGCCTTGTGTTATATCAAGAAGACGTTGACTTTGGTCTTTTGCATATCTGGGTTCATATTGGCTCCAGTTTTGAGCTGTCACTTATTCTTATCCTTTATTTTTCTGAATATTCTTTGGGCAATCACACTTCATTTAAGCTTTCTAGAAAACTGAAGTCTGGGAGATATTTAATAACTGCTAATCATATTAATCAATAACCAAGGTATATCTTGAGATCAACATATTTTAGATGGTATAAATCAGAAATATGCTCTCTTTAGAATTAATTCTGCCCGAAGTATTCATTATAAAGTAAATACCAGGCTAGAGGATTTAAATGATAGCTCAATTTTAAAAATTAATGAATTAAAAGGAATTGAGAATATTGCCTAGTATATAGTCAACATTAGTCAAAAATTTCTTGCACAATTACCCATAGCTGCTCAATTACTTGTGGTCTCATTAAAAACTGTCATTTAGGTAATGTTTTGGTGTGAATGATAGTGTCTCCTAGTTATTCAACCTATTGTGAGGTTGGGTCCTTGGAGAGTGGTTAAGTCATAAGGGTTCTTGTGGGGAGCCTTGCTGCCCACCTTAAAGATGGTGCTGACCTCTTCAGCCTTGCTGACATATTACAACTCCTTATTTTGCATGGGGCTGTGCCAGCAATGGCCTGATTATTTGCCTTATCTGACCCAGCGCATGAGCAGGAGCCACATGGCCTCCAAGGTCAGCCAGGCTAGTGTATAACTGGCCACTCCCAGTGGGGTTCGTCGCCATTTTGCCATCTTCTTCTAAGTTGTAACTACATTAAGGATCCTGAGTAAATGCTACCTTGAGAAGGAATCTGATTATCCTGCGTTTTCTTCCCGCCTGACGGGGCTGGCGTGGGATATGTGGTGGCCCGTATGAAGGAGAAGAGTATCTTCACCAGCAGGTTCACAAGAGCTGTTTTACCATATTGCCTTGAGAAAAGGCAGGAAGAATGTACCATGTAGAAAGAACAGGAGAAGTGTTCATCGCCGAATCTGCTTCTCCTTGTTACTGGACTTTTATGAGCCATAATTTCCTATTGTTTATCAATTATTCAGTCCAGAGAGTTCGAGGAGGCTAAGGCAGGTAGAGTTATCATCATCATCATCATCATCATCATCATCATCATCATCATCATCATTATCATCATCATCATCATCATCATTATTATTATTTGCAATTGAACCCAGTGAGTTGTGCATTCTAGCCAAGTATTCTATCATTGAGCTGCACCCCAGCTCTCTTTTAAAGATAATTTCTCCTCCAAAATGTATATTCTAGAAATTAATCTTATTGGATCTTTGAGTCAGCAGTCAAAGAAAACTATATGTCTTGGTTTGAATGGTTTGACTGGTGTTTCAGAAATATTTCCTGCTCTCCTCTTGTGGATGGAGTAAATGTATCAGCCCCTTTGATGTTGACTCTATCCACATGGCATAATTCTTTTGGCCAAAAGAATGTAAGATAATGAAGATAATGGACTCTGAGCAGAGACTTAATTGTACTCATGTGGATTGGTTTGGGTCTGGGTCTTGATTCCAGTGATGACTGTGAGAAAACCATGTCCCTAAAAATGAAAGATAAACTGGTTAAATCTAAATCTTACCCATAGCTTGAAGCCAAGTCCAGCTGATAAATTTATTCAACTATGATAATGCATATTGTTGCTAGCTTCTTTTTCATGAGGCTCACTTGTTATGAAGTGTTGAGAAGGCAGTTGATTAGTGGACTGTACACATCTTTCTTATTTAGTGGTCAAGATGGTGCATCTCAGTGTACTCAGTTAACACTGCTTTATATATGCCCCATGTATGAACTTTGTAGACATATTTGCTTCATATTAATTTGTGTGCATTGGGTTCTTAAGCTCTGTAGGTGGAAGATAGCAGAAAGTCTTTTAGTTGAAAACATCATCTTTTAGATGAAGGAAGCAAGAGAAAAATCAGTTTAGTTAAATTTCCAGGCATCATAATCCATCCTCCTGAACACTTTTTATTTTTTTCCAACTGACTTTCAATAATTTAGTGAAACAGAGGCTTCATGATTCTGTGACGCATGTCAGTGCAGAGAGAAGTGATGGTAGGCAGGAGGGTTAGGTAAAAGCCTGTAAGAGCAGTGCTGAGGAGAGTTGGAAGTGATAGGTTGGTCAGGCATTTGCCACGGCTGGAAATAAAGACTCTTCTCATTTGCACAATCATGGGACTTGTTCAAAGAGTTTCTGTGGGAAACAAGGGATGAAATTAAGCCATGGAAATTTTTGGCCAAGTCATGAAAACACATTTTCCAAAAAAGCTGTTAATTTGATGGTGGAATGAGTCACAGCCCATGGGAAGGGCTGAAAGTCACATCAACAGAATTACTCAAAACTTAACTGGACAATAAAAAATGTATGGTTAAGGCAAACAGCCCTACATGGTCAGGCCAAGCAGACACTGTGTCCCTGTATGAACTTTTCCTTTGCATTTTCAGGCCAATTCTACATGGAAAAATACCTGGTACCTCAGGTCCTGAGCAAAGTGGGACCCAGTTATTTCAGAGTTGGAGAGCTTCTCAGTTTCACTTGTCTTCAGGGTCAAATTGTTGAATAGTGACCAGAATTTCCCTGCCACTGTGATGATGTGCTTGGTGCCTACCAGTTGATCTTTGGAAAATAAAGTTACTGACTAAGGTAAACCCTGAATTTACCAATTTGAGGAAAAAGAGAATAAGGTATCTATTCATTAATAAGGGCATTCTGGTTGAGTTGCCTTAGTAGAAGTGAGCAGGAGGAAGCTTAAGAACTAGAAACCTGACTTCAATGTTTGTTTTTAGATATACAGTGCCATTTTTTTTAAAGTTTTTAAAGGAAAGCGCAATAGAACCTTCCCATCCCGATAAACTATAGAATTTCTGGTAGATACCAGTATGACTTCACCTCTCAGTTCAACTACAGCTGCTCAGGGAAGCCTTTCCCACATGCTTGGTTTAGGATATGTGGGATACTTATAGCTCTAACTCCTTCCTCACAGGACATTTTGTTTTGACCTGTATAGTATGTTCAAGAGTATAATGAACCCAGTAACACCTATCTTCCTCAATAGCAGACAAGTTTCTCATGTAGTGGAAACATAAGTCAGGTAGATACTCTTGGTTTTCATTTATCATTTGTAAGACTCTGTTTATAATGCTTCTGCAATGTAATTGATCTAATAATCTCTTCAGTGACTTTAATAGTTCTTTGGATTAGTTTTGACTCCATTATATGATCCCTGAAGTCCTTTATGCCATAGGCTCTTGCTCTCCACTTGGACTCTTCTCTTTTTCCTTTCCTGATGGAGCTCAAGTCTCTAACCACACAGAACTTCTTCATCTTTTCCAGTGGAAGGCACGGAATAATTCTCTTTTCTTCTCAGTATTCTCAATTTCTCAATATTCTGAGTTTCTATCAGTTTCCAATGACTTCTATCAGAGGTTACTACATGTGCGGAGGTCCAAACTACAGTTCTGGAGGTTTGTAGTCAAGGTCCCTCCAGGGCCATACTCCCTCTGGAGGGTCTCCCTTCCTAGTGATACTGGAACTTGTTGGCTTTGGCCACATCTCTCTGCTGTCATTTTATCTCTGTAGAATGTCACAGTGATTGCTTCATCAAGATGAAGAGCACCCAGTTTCCTCAATTGAGCTGCACCAACCAGACTTTTAACTACACGAAAAAGATTATGCAATGGAAAGTACAATTGCCAGTGTTTCCATGGAAACCAGAGTACAAAGAGGCTGTTTGCCTGGAGATGTCTGTTTATTTTATTTTATTTTTATAAAAACCTATCAAGAATAAACCTCTTCATTGTCTTTTACCTGACTTATATCTCATGCTGATAATAGCTGTTTGAGAGAAGTATGCTTGTCACCATCTTGTAGCAGTAGAAACTGAGGCTGAGGAACATTACATCATCGTTAAAAGTGACAGTCCATCAGGAGCAGAGGTAAGATTGCTTGTATGGTTTTCTCTTGTACGTTTTTGAGATTTAGATATGTTTACTGGAGACTTGACTAATGTACAACTTAACCAACTTTTCCATTTCTTATATACAGGTGAGGACAATTCACTGTTTCAGACTGAATGATTCATTATTGGTATAAGACTGATCAGCAAACCACAGCTTTTATTGTCAGGAGAAGAAGTTTTTTCATAGCTTTTTATATTACAAGGTAAAAATCTAGGAAATGTGTTTATTCATGATCATGTCTCCTTTGATCTAAGAATGTCTTAGATTTTCTTTGTTTTTAGATTCTTGACAGCTTTGGAAGATTATGAATCAAATATTTTGTAGTATGCCATCAGATAGGATTCATTTCTACATCTCAACTCCATGATCACATTGGATTTAGTGTTTGGAGGCAGAAGTATGTAGATGTGAGGTACCCATTCCTTACATTGTGTCAAGGAACACACAAGGTTGCAATGGTTTCTCATAGTCAATGGCAACCTTCAGCGCTGGTGTCTACTAGTGTTCTCCTCCATAGGCGTATGGTTGGACTCTTGACATGGTGCTTTTCAGAAGAAAGCCATACTGAAAGGTTCATGCCTTATCAGACCCATCCTCCTGAAGAACAGATCTTGTTGTTGAAATTCCTTTGTAAGCAAGATTCTAAATGTAAACTTGGTATCTTTTAAACAGTTTCTTTTATTTTTGAGATTATAATACAATTATATTGTTGTCTCCCTTCCCTTTTTTCTCTCAAAATTCTCTAATTAAGAATTTTTCAAAATAAGAGCATCATATAAAGAGAATAAGCATAATAACACAACATGATAAAACAGGGCCTTCTGTATGTAACTTGCATACTTATATGTCTTTTCTTTCCCACCTGTGCATGTAGAAGGGGTTCTCCTTCGGACTGTCACATGACTTCTTCATGAAGGGGTTCTCCTTCAGACTGTCACATGACTTCTTCATGAAGGGGTTTTCCTTCGGACTGTCACATGACTTCTTCATGAAGATGAAGAGTGTTTCTGAATGCCCAGGCTCCTCAGTTGAGCTGCACCAACCAGACTTTTAACAGCTACATAAGAAAGACTATCCCATGAAAAGTACAATTGCCAGTGTTTCCATGGAAACGAGAGTACAAAGAGGCTGTTTGCCTGGAGAGGTCTGTTTATTTTATTATATTTTAGCTTTATAAAAACCTATCAAGAATAACCCTCTGAGATGTGACGTTCTGTTTTCATAAGCACATTCAAGGTGTCAGACAGAGCTCCATTTTATATTCCTTGAAAACAGAGTCTGCTGCAATGTTTGCTGGACTTTTCAAAATGTCACTTTCAACCAATTTTATGTACAAATGGGTTACAGTCCCAAGAAAATATTCAAAAAAAGAGGAAACGGTTTCAAAATGTAGTATTAAGTATTATTACATTGAAAGTCGTTCAGGGCAGAAAGCCTTCCCACCTGCCTTCCAACACAAAGGCAGCAGAGTATCTGTGTGATATGGAAAAGCCTGTCTTTAGCAACTCGAGGTCTGCAGAAGCTATTTGCTCAATGGGTCATTCATCTCCACTCCTCATGCTTTGGTAACAGGACTTGGTAGCCACTTTCAAAGGCATCAATGGTTCCAGGCTTTCTCTTGTTTGTATTTTAATTTTCTCTCCATTATGGTTGTGTGATACATATGCTTTCCTCAAGATCAGGTCTTCACATAGAGAGAGAATTTATCACAGGAGATTTATTGAGAAACACTGGACTGCAAGATATTCCGGGACTCATTTCCATCTTTAAAATAACATATTCGTTTAGAGGGCTGAAGGCTTGTTTCTCAGATGGATCATTTTAAAATATGCCCCATCTCACACTAGTGAGGCTTTGATGCAACCATGTCTGTGTAGCAGTCTTTCAAGGTTGTGTCAAGACAAGAAGTAGGGATAATTCAAGTTGACGGGGCCAATTTTAAAACAGAAGCCCAGTGTTCTTTATGTTGAGGACTAGGCTTCAGTGGAGGTACTCTGAGGCCTCCAGAGCTTCTTAGAGAGTTTTTCACCTTTTACTTCAGTCCCAGGAAAATGAGACTTTCCGCCCACCGTTCAGATGGGATCTTTGCCCTGAGTAGACACCAGAGACTGGATTCACAGGGTTCCATGCAAATGAAGTGAGGGTTTTGTTGACTCTTCCATGCTTGGTTTCCTGTTTTTGCATTGCTTATAGTTTATATAGACATACTGTGTGCACGGGTATTTTTAGTCCCCAGATGAAATTTCCTCAACATTTCCTCCTGTTGCCTCAGTGAAGGGAGAGTCAGAAGTCTCCCTGTCATGCTTAGAGGGAATTATCACCTACCACCATGCAGCTAAGTGGATATGTCTAACTCCAAACACCTGGAATCACAGGCGACCAGGCAATCCTGCTAATGTGTTCATTTCCAGACTTGAGGCTCCAGAATGAAAGAAAATAAAGTCCTAGAGTGTTTCAACCACCAATCAGTGATTGTTTCATGCTGATGCAGGAGTTGATGACCTGTGAATGTGGAGAAGGGAGGTAGTCTTTTCAGCTTTAGAAAGCAACATTAGCTACTTACAGATATCTCTACGCTTTTGTGCTTTCCTGGGGAAGATTTCTTAAATTCAACATAGTTTACAATGGAGATGGAGAGATTTTGATTCTGTGGGCTTTGTGTGTTACAGAATGTTTTACTACACCCTGACTTCTACCAGAGATGTCAATAGTAGACAACATTAACTAGCTGCTTTGAGCCATTCTATTCCTAATTGATGGTGACAATGAAATGAATACCCACCTTTTGCCAAATATTTGCCTTCTGTCTGTGGAAATGGCCCAGCACCCTTATAAAAGTCAGGGCACGGTGATCCATATTTGTAGCTCTAGCATTGGGATAAGGAGGAGAAGATGGACCCTTGAAGCTCGATAAACAGTAAGTCTAGCTAATTAATAGGACAAGGGCTTTATGAGATACCTTGTATCAAAAGGAAGAGAACAGCAATTGGTTATCCAACACAAAATGGTATAAACAGGTTGTATTTATATATTTAGGAATCTATATCTACATGCATGTATGTATATAACAACAAGTAATAAAAAAGAGGCTATGAGTTTGAAAGACAGCAAGGAGGGGTGTACAGGGAGGTTTTGTAGGGATAGAAGGGAAGGGGGAAGAGTATAATTATAATTTCAAGAAATAAAAGAAATAATAAAACAAAGGAGAAAGTGGTAAAGACACTGATATCTTCCACATGTGCACCCATACATACCCATGTACAGTGCACACACTGAAACCCACACTTACTTATCCATATGCTACAAATACTACATTTTAAAGAAGGTGTCTTGAGAAGAACATCTACTGCTGGGAGTCACTTCTCTACCTAGACCACCTTGACTCTTGAGGATTTTGAAGTCTCTGTAGCTTTTCAAGCCTGAGAACCCATTCTCCTTTCTTATGTTTCCTTTGTGCAAACCTTGGTTGAAGCAGAGGCTGACTCTCTGTGCTGTCTGCCCACACCTCTGTTTTTCTGGAGAATGTT
The DNA here is from genome assembly GCA_019843855.1 of Hylomyscus alleni. Classification (NCBI taxonomy): domain Eukaryota; kingdom Metazoa; phylum Chordata; class Mammalia; order Rodentia; family Muridae; genus Hylomyscus; species Hylomyscus alleni. The sequence continues at coordinate 11,715 of JADRCC010511555.1, forward strand.
CTATTTTGCAAGAGAAGCAATGCCGTCTTCACATCTTTGTTTTCCCCACACATGATGCTTATTGTGAAAAGGAGGAAAGAGTAACATAGTCAGACTATAAAGCCTTCAAAGGAGACCCAGCAAGACCCACCGGCCAAATACCTCAGCATCAAAAAGGACTTGTTTCCATGTCTCAGTGTAGTCTCCTGGTGAGCTGGGGGGAGCCTAGTGTAGACCACAAAAGATTCTTTTGTAACTCTTGCTCAATTTAAGTAGCTTGGGCAGTGTGGTGGTTTGAATATGCTTGGTCCAGGGAGCAGCACTATTAGGAGGTGTACCCTTGTTGGAGGAGGTATAGCCTTGTTGGACGAAGTGTGTTGTGAATGTGGATTTTAAGATGCACATCATAGCTGCCTGAAAGCCAGTCTTCTCTTAGAGGCTTTCAGCCCCTCCTGTACTATGCCTGCCTGGACTCTGCCATGCTCCCACCTTGATGATAAA
>JADRCC010511630.1:0-12602 GCA_019843855.1 Hylomyscus alleni
TCTCTCTCTCTCTCTCTCTCTCTCTCTCACACACACACACACACACACACACACACTATTAAAGAGAAAGCAAACCATCTTTGTGTATGGCAGCTGCCCACCACACACATTCAGTCCTGGAATGTCTCCACTGTCCGTTTCTCCCTGATGGAGGAGCCACACCCACACGTCTTGGGGAGCAAGGCACCTACCGTGAGCTGGTAATCTGTACCCAGCATGTACTTGTGCTCCTTGCCTGCTGAGTCCCTGCTGATGTGGTTCACCACAAACAAGGAGGCAGGGAGGCGGATGGAAGGGCTTGTCAGAACGCTGCCCCACAGGGCAGCATAGAACACCTCTCGGCCCACAACCACAGACAGTCTCAGGAGCAGGGCGTCGGTTCTGTTGGTGAAAGATGACAAGGTTGCAGGATCCCTCCCAACTTCTGCACTGTGTGAGCACCACCCACGAGGAAGAGTACCCCAGCTAGGAAACCCCATCTTTCTGTCACTCCAGACGGCTGTCACCTCTACAGTGCTGTAACTCCCATCCCAGGCGTTACGCTGGTAGATCCAGATTTGCTAGCACAAACATGTCACCCAGAGATGCAGCTTCCTACCCAACATGCAATATGTGACCAGTCACAGATGAGGCACACAGACCATCTCCGAGGCTCAGGAGATGGAATTCAAGTTGCTGGGCCTGACAGCAAGTACCTTTACTCAGTGAGCCACTGTCCCCTTTATTACATTATAAATAGATTTATTTTTAATTATGTCTATCTATGTCTGTGTGTATGTATGTATGTGCATGTGTCTGCAGGTGCCTGTGCAGGCCAGAAGAGGGTACTGGATACCCCAGAGGTGGCATTACAGAACCAAACTCTAGGCCTCTTAAAGCAGCAAGTGCTCTTAACTGCTGAGCCATCCCTCCAGCTCCAATATTTAATTAGTGCATGTTCGTGCATGTGTGTATGCATGCGTGTAGTGTGTGTGCGGCAGTACATATATGTGCATTCACGCACAGCAGGCTCGCTTAGGTCAGAGGACAATCTGAAAGAGCTCTCTCCTTTGGAGAAGGTGCTCTTCTTCCACCACGTGGTCCTGGATATTAGACTCAGGACACAGGCTTAGTAGCAGCCACCCTAACTGCTGGGCCACTTGCCAACCCCCTTTATTTTTGGATCTGTCCCAGCCTCCTGAATGCTGGAGTCACAGGGTGTCAGCCATCCGGCTTGGCACATCTCTTATCTTCACTCAATCCTCCCGTGACGTGACGCAGTCAGCAGCTCATGGTGCGTCTCTATCAGTGGATCAGGCCTGTTTTTCCATGGACACTAAAGTGGGGCCTTGCTCTGCAGTGCTGGTACTAAAAACCACATGTGGGCTGGTGAGAAGCCAACAGTGACTGGCAGAGAGGTCACCTCATGCTGAGCTGACTCATCACCTTAGCTGTCGCCTTTCTCATATGCTTCCTACCTACACAGGATTAGGGGAAAAGGCGGCAGGGGCAGCTCAGTGTGAAGAGCAGCTCACTGGGTTTCTCAGCTCAGCCCTTGTGTGTTCAAATCCTAGCTATGGGACCTGGGACAGCATTGGTCTCATCTTGAATCTACACTCAGCCATGAGATGGAGCCAAGAGTCTCTGCCCCGTGGAGAGGTGGAACAGGAGTTCCCATGTAAACTCAGCACAGGGCAGTAGAGTACGTCGTGCACAGGCTGCAGTGCTGAATATCCCCGAGTGTGCCCCAGTCCCTGCATGGTCCCAAGTGCAGGTGACTGTGACATAGAGTTTGTACTGTGAAGACTACCCCACACCAACCACCTTGAGTTTGCTTTTGATCTCAAAAACAAATAAAAGGAAAAAATACTTGCTCCAAATATATACTACATTTATACATTAAAAACTGATTCTGTTCTTAAAAATGAACCTGGGCAACTAACACAGAGACTTATGGCTGATCAAAATGTAGAATGAAAGGCTGTTGAGTGCTTGCCCCACACAGAGCCCCTGTATCACGTTCCTCCCCTGAGGCTCAGTGTGTGGAAAAACTGTGAGAATCATAGGCTGGGAGGAGGGCTGGGGCAGTGTCTCCTGGGTGTGACATGACCTATGACCTCACCTGCAGAAGACAGGCCAAAGATGGGGCTACTGACAGCTCATCAGAGAAGGGAGAGCTCATACGGCCCCAACCCTCTGTGAGGGGCTACCAATAGTTAGCACTGCTGATCTACATGGCTGTGGCCATTCCAAAGTTGCCTGGACTCCAGCAAATAACCATGCACCTGTGTTCTTCAGGAAGCCCTGTTCAAACTCCATGGGTCACACATAAGGAAGACATGAATGTAGGAAGGGTCTTACTGGGATGGGGCACTGACAGGGCCAAAGGGCATAAGAAGGATTAAAATTCATTGTATATATATCTGAAACTGCCAAAGAATGAAAAGTTAATACAAGTTTTAAATGAGCCAAGACCTTATTGTCTCATAAAATATTTGTAGGGAGTGATAATCAGATCTTACAAAAACAAGCATGAGGAAGTGTAAGTCAAGTCAAGGACTTAGGGAAGCACACAGAATGGCTTTGTGGATGAAGGTATTGATTAGTGTTCTATTAAAAGATGACCAAACAAACAGAGCTTGGCTTTGCTCAGCTCTGAAGAATGTAGCAAGAGGTGTAGTGTCGGCCAGAAGCAGCATTCAGCAGCTCTATTATATGATTAACTGGTCAGAGGAGTTGTCGTGTGCAGGGGACAGAGACCTGTTGGGCAGCCTCTGACTGGGAGGTGAGGCTCCTCAGTGAGGGAGAGACTCCTTACCACAGGATTACTTGAGGATTTCCCTACCCCGACCTAGATAAAAACCCACTGAGCCCAAGAAAACACACACACACACACACACACACACACACACACACACACACACACTCCTTGCTGTCATCATGCCCTTTGATTGCAACAGACCATCCCCAAAGTACAAACCACAGATACTGCTCATTGCAAAGCTTCCACCATCAAAATCAAGGGCAGTAGCTGGGCAGAAGAGATATAGGTGGGGCTTGGGGTTCCCTGGCTTGGGATCTGAGATGGAGCACAAGGAGGAGAAGAAGGTGGAGAAGGAGAAGAAGGTGGAGAAGGAGAAGAAGGTGGAGAAGGAGGAAGCCGCCATAGGGGAGGGAATCATGAAAACTGCCACAAGAGCTGGCCAACTGGAGTTAAGAGCTGCCCAGATGGAACATGGCAAATTATAACTTGGAGTTATTGATGGGGAAGTAAATCCTAATAGCAGAGAAGGTAGACATCTGCTCAGCTCTAAGGATGATTAAGGCTTATTATAATAATAAAAAGTTGTGTGAGATTAACTATTCCCTACAACAGTGCAGCAGGAGGTACTGGCATCAGCTTCTTACCCACAGAACAGTGAGAGTTAATGGTCAGAGGTCAGCCGCCCATCTGTGCCCTACTTGTCTGTCCTGTCTGTCCTGACTGTCTGGGCGGCAATCAGGTATTCAAATTAGCATTTTTGACTACGTGGAGGAGCAACCCTGTAATCTCAGCTACTGGTTGACGGTTAGTGAGAGAACCACAGGATCCCGGGACTGAAGACCAGTGGGGAAACAGTCTCAAAAGCAGATGATCAGGGTTCTCAAGCTAAGACTGCTGACTTGGGGCTGGCTTTGTCCCAGGAGCAAATGATGACTCTAGGTGCCTGCAGCAGCTACTTCTTTCTACCCTCCCCAGCCAGAGACAGTTCCAGGTGGAGTCACTGATTGTGTTCTTTCTTCCTGTGGTTGGCACAGGGTCTCACTACTGAGTTGGGGCTATTTTCAAACTCAGGGTGATCCTCCTGCCTCTACCTCCTCAATATTGGGATTACCTGAGTTAAACAGTTGTTTCTAGTAAATCATGTCCCCTTCCTTTTTCCTCTTCCCACTCTCTATGGATCTCTGAGGCAGGATTCACTATGTACAGCCAACATTGGCCTGGAGTTGCTCTGTAATCTTGGCTAGTTCTGCCTCAGCCCAGCTAATATTATGGTCACATGAGTGTGTCATCACACCTGGCCTCAAGGTCTGCTTTCTCACAGCCATCAGGACACTCACCTCCCTCTGCTCCGAGAAAGGAGCATTTGCTCCTTCTAATCCTGACTTCTTGTCACAGTGAAGTAGAGACAGTTAGGGTGATGACACCGTCACACACTGGCACAGACGAAACAGTCCCCACCTACATGAAAGCAGTGGGTTACCTCACCTCACAGCTGGCCCTTTGCAACATCTCCCATCATGCATGCTGTGACCCTGGCGTCCTCCTCTTCCTATCTGTGTGTGAGAATTATTGGCTGGAGTGTATGTTGCTCTAATCCTAAGGGCTCAGGGGGTCTGGTTCTCAAGACTTTCTCAAACTACAGCAGAAACAGTACAAAACTATCTTGTCCAGCCAGCTCACTCACTGCGCCGGTAACGCATGCTCAGGATGACAAGAACCTTGACCAGCATCTACCTTGGGAAGCTCATCACCTCTTCCCGGTGTGGTGGGACACTGACTTGGCTTCCAGAGGCAGCTAAAGCTATTCAGTGATTCATGCAGCTACCCAGTTCTTGGTTCAATGTCAAAAAATCACAATGTTAGGGGAAAAAACATTAATATTAAACAATATTAACAGCTGTTCAAACAAACTCTCACTTATCAATTAAAAGAGCAAACAGAACATTCCAACTTTTAACATGTTTCTAGTGTGAGTAACAGAGATTTAAAGGACAGCAAGAGACCTTTGGGAAACTAATCAATGTGTTAATCTGTCAGAATGTACACAGACAGACAGACAGACACACACGCGCGCACACACACACACACACACACACACACACACACACACACACACGCACCTACACCACCCCCCTATACACGGGTACATACTCCGACCTGTTATCAGAATGTGAATGTACCAGAACTTGCAGGAAGTCTGGTAATGGCCTCATTGCTACCTCCTGTGCCACCATGACTACCAAGTCCACATATCCAAAGCCCCCACATAGGCTAGCCACCACATGGGGCAGCATCAGATTCTTCCTCACAGATGTGACTGTGATGTGGGATACTGAGGACTAAGCTAGGCAAATCCCAAGTGTTCCACATGCAAACCTCTAGCATAGTTTGTCCAATCTCAGTATAGATGCAAATGCAGCCTGGCTCACTATTAGTGGACACAACACTCCAAGCCACTAGGAGTGGAGAACAGGGGAATCCCTGTTCTCTGGAGCTTGGGGGACACTCCAAGTACAGCTGGGTTGACTCCTTGATCCCACATGGGGCCCAGGCACTGTCCAAATGCATGTGAGGGTGATGTGGCTAAGGCCTGGGAACAGAAGAAGCAGGAAGAGCATGGTGCCAGCACATGGGGTATGTATACACGTGGTGAATAGCCATCACAGATGGGTGTCACATGGGCCCAGTCACCAGTGGCTAATCATAGCAGCATCGCTCAGAACAGTCAGTATGGACAGGAATTCTTTATAATTCCCCCCAAATAAAAATAAATAAATAAATGAAAAAGAAAGAAATTTAAAAGGGCTTTATGCATGTGCATGGTTGACATGGTCATACAGCTCCTCAGACTTCTGAGCTATCACCAGACCCAGTGAAAAACTTAAGAGCTTGAAGCACATGTTGAGGTCCTGCCATAGTTGTGCTGAGGTTCTGCTCTGGTCACATGTGGTGGTATACACCTGTGATTCTAGCACTTAGCAGGCAGAGGTTGAGGCAGGAGGATTGCAGGTAGTTTGGTACCAGTTGGAATATATAATATAGCAAGATCCCTGTGTCAAAAAGATAAGACAGGCATGTGGTGGCACACGCCTTTGAACCCAGCACTCTGGAGGCAGAGGCAGGTGGATCTCTGAATTTAAGGCCAGCTTGGTCTACAGAGCCAGTTCCAGGACTGCTAGGAATACACACACTCTTGCCTCAAAAACCCAAAACAAACAAACAAACAATAAATAAATGCGGGAATGGGACCCTGCTTTGCACTCTAACGATTCAACCCTCCAAGTCCTTCGCCTTATTATTCAGAACTGAAAACCCTGCCCACCTTCCCTCTGCCACTGGGAATGGAGGCACTCAGTAGGAGATGCTTCATCCTCTTGTGTGTGTTCACAAAGTATGGCCTAATGGGGCAGGGGATAATGGGTGCCCTGTACAACAGCCTATTTCCACCTAGGACTCTTCTCAAGGTCAGGGTGTGTGAGGATTGAGTATGCTTGGCCCAGGGAGTAGCACTATTGGGAGGTATGGCCTTGTTAGAGGAAGTGTGTCACTGTGGGGGTGTGCGTTGAGCCCCTTCTCCTAGTCACTCAGGAGCCAGTCTTCTCATGTTTGCCTTTGGAACAAGATATAGAACTCTCCACTTCTCTTGTGTCATGCCTGCCTGGACACTGTCATGTTCCTGCCTTGATGATAATGGACTAAACCTGTGAACCTGTAAGCCAGCTCATATTAAATGTTGTCCTTTATAAGAGGTGCCTTGGTCATGGTGTCTGTTCACAGCAATAAAACCCTAACTAAGACAGAAGTTGGTAACAGGAGTGGGGTATTGCTGTGATAGTCCTAACCATGCTTTTGTTTGGAGGAATGTAGATTTGAGGACTTTGGAAAGCAGTGGCATGGTTTAGGTGGGGCTTAATGGGCCATCCCAGGAAGAATATGGAAGACAGTGCTGCTGAAGGTGATTTGAACAGTGCAGACCTGGCCCAAGAGGTTTCAGAGAAGAATAATTTGAGTATGTGGCCTAGAAACTGTTCTTGTGATATTTTGGTGAAAAATATGGCTGCTTTTTGCCCTTGTCTGATGAGTTTACCTAAGGCTAAGGTAAAAAGATTTATATTAATTGCATTGACAAAAGAAAGTCTCAAAAAAGTCCAGCATAGACTTTGTTCTCTAGTTTTTCTCATGAGGAACATTTTGATCAAGTGTAGCAAGCATTGAAAGGAAAAATACAAAATATATGGCTCAAAGAGTAAAGGGGCACCAGGAAGTAGAATGGAGCTGAATCCTGTGTTCGAGGAGATGAGCAGGTTAAGGGAGTGGTGACCCCAGGATAACATCTCATCCAGCTAAGCCTACTGTTGGGGTTTGCTGTTGACCACGGAGCAGTTATATTCAGGCACTATTATTATCTAGTTATTGCTTTCATTTGGATTTTTAATCTGGAATGAACTACAATCCAGAAATGGAGGATACAAGCTTTTGATCTGGATCTTGAGGAGTAGTGGCCCTGAAAAGCTTAGGTCCAGGAATGGTGGCTCATGCCTTCAATCCCAGCAGACAGTGACAATCAGATCTCTGAGTTCAAGGCCAGCCTGGTACAGAGCAAGTTCCAGGTAAAGGAAGTTTAAGTCTAAGAGTGGTGGTACATGCCTTTAATCCCAGTATTCAGGAGACCGAGCCATGCAGATCTCTGAGTTCAAGGTCAATCTACAGAGCAAATTCCTGAACAGAACCCGCACCTCAGACATGATATCTACCAACCTCTCGTAGATCTCAGAGCCCTCTTCCAGGCCGGGCAGCAGGCCCACAAGGAAGGCCTGAAGACTGGGCAGGAGCAGCTTCTGCAGTGGGAGGAAGTACTTCTCATACAGTCCAAGCAGCACGGGCCGGACCGACATGGCGGCATAGGCCAGGAGGGGAAACAAACCACAGCTTTGAGAAGACAAGAAGGGCAGGTAAGAGCGTCAGAAACCTTGTCCAAGACTCCACGGGAACAACTGGCAGAGGGGAGGTCTGGAGTGTGACTTTGTTTACATTTAGTTGCTGGAGATGAAGCCCAGGGCCTTGCATAGGCCAAGGCCAAGCTCTACCCTAGCCCCAGATGGGAGTTTTAAGGAGCACTCAGAGCCATTTAACTGGTGACAGACAGAAGCACATTGGAGATGAGATGGTCACATGACACCATTAAGTAAAAAGCAGGCAACATCCAGGTTCTCATTATACATAGTGCACATGGAGCCTGGGGGTCAGAGGGAGGGGACAGGTCTTTCTGAAGGTGGCCATCTCCTGGTGATGACTTGATGAATAATTGCTGTGAGGTTTTTCCCCCATGCCTATTTTGCTTGCCATTTTCCTTTACAATTTTTTGAAAATTCCATGTAGCTTCTGCTCTTCCTGCCAGAAATACAAGCATGCCCCACTCCACTGGGCTTATCAGTGCTGGGACTGACCTCAGGGCCTCCTGCATGCTAGGCAAGCACTCTGCAACTGAGTGACAACCCCGGCCCCTTGCTGCCATTTTCCAACTGAACTGAAGCATGGCTTGCCCCACTGATGAAAGGACAAGAGCAGGAAGCAGGAAGCAGCAGCTGTACCTGTACAAGAACAAGTCCCTGGCCAGCCATTTGGTCCCCACAATCTTAAAGATGATCTCGTAGGTTTCTAGGGCTTTTAGGTGAACACCACTGGGCAGGGCAGGGTGCAAGCACTGAGCTAGCCTCTTGCTGATGATGAGCCGCCGTGGTAGCAGGGAATACTTCAGGTTGCTCTGGAGAGCCTGCAACACAAGGGAAGGCAAATGAAAGGGGAGCCGTGCTGTCTATAGACAAAAGGAAATCTGTGGAGGTCAGAACACAATGTGGGGCAGTGAGACAGACAGACAGACAGAGAGGGGTCACATGTTGGACAGCTGTGTGTCTGGGGCCTTGAATGTCTGGGAAGAGCCACCAATGCTGGGAAGGCAGCAGACAGCTTCTTCGTGATACCATGCACCCCAGAGACAAGGCTGTGTGCATCTCTATTCCAGGACACCACGGTCCCAGAGAGACAAAGAGACACTAACTGTCAGGAACCAGAGATAGCCTCCCTTCCCTACGAGGAGCCTACTACTGTGTGCACAGCAGCTCTGGATGTTGTTGGCTCAGGAAGAAGGAAGGGGTCTCATTCATCACACGTTCTTCAGCTCAGCTACCCAGTCATGCAGTTTTGTATAGGGCTTATACATGTGGGGACAGCAGTTTCTGGCACCTCTACCAACTAGGGATTGTGTCAGGAACAGGAAAAATGCATTGCAACCCCACTGAGATAAGGAGCAATAGTATCCCCAAGCATGCAGGTCACAGACCTTCTTTATATCATAGCTTCTCAAGCTGGGAATGTAGGTCAGTGCTAGAGAACATGCTTAGTGTGTGAAGGCCCTAGGCACTAAAAACAAACAGGAAAACAAGGTTCCCAGAGATGCTGTCTGATAATACCATCTGACAACCTACACCCCAGGTCATTTGCACGCATGTCCCCAGGTCATTTGCACACACATCCCCAGGTCATTTGCACACACATCCCCAGGCTATTTGCACACATGTCCCCAGGTCATTTGCACACCCCCAGGTCATTTGTACATGCGTCCCCAGGTCATTTGCACACACACACCAGGTCATGTGCATACATACTCCAGGTAATTTGCACACGTATCCTCAAGTCATTTGCACACACACTCCTGGTCATTTGCACACACACCCTCAGATCATTTGCACACACATTCCCAGGTCATTTGCACACACACCCAGGTCATTTGCACACACACCCAGGTCATTTGCACACATACTCCAGGTCATTTGCACGCACACCCCAAGTCATTTGCACACACCCCAGGTCATTTGTACACATGCAGCTGTCTAAGAGCATGCAGTGTAGACTCTGGGTTTTCTGAGAGCCACTCAAATGCCACCTGAGCATGGCTGTTATAAGAGCATGCAGTGTAGACTCCGGGTTTTCTGAGAGCCTGAGCATGGCTGCAGCCTGCTTCACCTACTCCGTCTCCACCTTCTTTTTCTTTTTTGGTTGTGTGAGTGTGTGTATTTGCACAAGTCTGTGTATGTATCTGCACAAGTGTGTAGAGGCAAAGGTCAACGTTGGGTGTTTTCCTCAATCATTCTCTACCTTTTTAAAAATGAACAAACAGGAACCTCCACTTACTCAGTGTGTTAGGGTACACCCTCCATAATGAGAGTGTGGTAGTCACAAGACAACTTGCAGGAGCTAGTTCTCCTTCCATAGGTGGGTTCCAGGGTCAAACTCAGGCTGTGAGGCGTGCATGACAAGTACCTTTATCCTCTGAGCCCTCTTACCAGCCCTCCATCTTACTTCCCGAGACAGGATCTCTCACTAACCTGGAGTTTGCTAATTCACTTGGCTGGCTGGTCAGCAAGCTCCTGCAATGGCCTGTGTTTACCTCCCTGACACGGGGATTACATGGTTGCATTGCTGCACCCCACTTTTTCACATGGGTCTGGGGTCACCCAGGCCCAAAGGCTGGCACTGTAAGCCCTTTACCAATGGAGCTTCATCCCTGGCCTGTTATCTCACTTCTTAACACCAAACTGTCACAGAATGGCAGTCTTTGCTTTCTGTCTATGATTTGCAGCATCTCCCTCCCCAGAGCACGACTCTGCCCACCTGTGACCTAGCTCAGTCCCCTCCCAGGGAGGCAGCAGGGTCCCCACACAGGGCACTTCCTGTCGCCAGCTCTGGGGTGAAGACCATCTCATCCATCTCTGTAGACTTCAGCATTCCAGAAAGCAGAGTTTGACCGAACGAAGCCAGGCAGCCTGGGAACCCTTGCTGTACAAGTGTGTTCTAGCCCCAGGTCAGGATGGTTGGCCCTGGGCCATGACAAGTTTCTGCTTATAAACAAAGATAGTGCTTCCACCTCTAAAATGAGCTCAGATTAGCTGAAAGGTAAAGGATAAACTAGAGATTATCAAGAAGTATAGCAGTATCTTTTCTTTGGCAGGGGCCTCTCAAATAGGGTTTCACGGTGCAGCCTTGGCTGTCCTGGAACTCGCTCTGGAGACCATCACGAAGCATCTTCAAAGGCTGGGGCTACAGCTCAGCTGCTAGGGTGCAAATGTCTAGTATGCATGAGGCCCTGGGTTCAGTCCCCTGTAATGGATACAGCAGGTGTGGTATCACATGCCTGTGATCCCAAGAGGATCAAAAGGGCAAGATAATCCTAGACTAAGACTATGAGAGAGTTCCAGACCAGTTTAAGGCCAGCTGAGGATATGAGATCCTATCTCAAGAGGAAACAAAGGTATCTTGATACATTATTTAGATCTTGATACATTAGGGTCTAATAGTCTAAAACTAAGAGAAGTCCACCAAAATAAATCATATGTTTATTTGAAAACAAAAATAATTGCAGCAACCACTTAAGTCACAAGCTGTGACGAGAGGATAGGACACCAACAGATAAAGCACATAGGTAACACATGTGGGCAGTGAGCAGGAAATAGCATACTTTATGTGGGTCATTTTCAAACACACAGAACAAGCAGAAGACCAGGTAGCCATCACCCTGCTTGGCAGATCAACTGAGGTCCAGTCCTAACAACACAGCACTAGCTGTTCTCTGAGCCCAGGGCCTGACTGGGAAGGGCAAATCTGCTCGCTCCTCGATCGTCTCTTGTGTGTTCAGTGTGTTCTAAGGACTCCTGCTGTTTGTAGTTCCAGTAAAGGTGCTCCAACACAGGCAACTGGGACTCATCAGCACGGGCACAGAACAGGCCTTGGGATACACTCAAGTCAAGATGGTCTGTGGGATTGTATGAGTCTTCTAGCATAAGCTTCAAAAGCCAACCTGAAGATTTTCAGTCACTTACTCCTGCCTTTAGGCTCATAATCCATGGCTAGGAGGAAGCAACTCCCAAGGCCAGGCCCCTGAAAAGCACCAGCTGACAAAGGAACAGACCACGCTGAGGAGCCACTGAGATCTAGGGGCCTATCTGCTGCCAAGCTTCCCTATCTTGACCGACAAACCTCTTCTCATAGGTGCCCCTTATCCCCAAGGATCTAAGATCTCTATGGATGTCTGAGATATTAGTACCAAGCGCTGGGTATTCCATGGAGTATGTATTCCACACACACTCAGGTAAGAAACACCTTACAAATTAGGCTCTGTAAAAAGCTGACAACAAAGCCAGGCAGTGCTGGCACACAGCTTTAGTCCCAGCACGTGGGAGGCAGAAGCAGGGAGAGTGCTATGAAATAAAGGATAGCCTGGTCTACAGAGTCAGTTGTAGGACAGCCAGAGCTCCATACACATAGAAACCCTGTCCTGAGAAAACCAAACAAACAACCAAAGCTGACAACGCTATAAGAGGACAACTGTAATAGCACCCTGTAAAAAATGGCAGTGTCTTATGATGCTCACACTTCTTGTGGTAAAGAAGTAAAGAACATATTCAGTCATCAAATCTAGACACTATTGTGGATACCAGCAAGTGCTAAATGACAGGAGCCTGATATAGCTGTCTCTTGAGAGGCTCTGACAGTATCTGACTAATACAGAAGTAGAGGCTCACAGCCATCCATTGAACTGAGCATAGGGTCCCCAATGAAGGAGCTAGAGAAAGGACCCAAGGAGCTGAAGGGTTTGTAGCCCTTTAGGATGAACAACAATATGAACTAACTAGTACCCTCAGAGCTCCCAGGGACTAAAACTCCAACCAAAGAGTACACATGGTGGGACTCATTGGCTCCAGCAGCATATGTATAGCAGAGGATGGCCAAGTCGGTCATCAATGGGAGGAGAGGCCTTTGGCCCTGTGAAGGTTCTATGTCCCTGTGTAGGGGAATGACAGGG
>JADRCC010511631.1:0-11376 GCA_019843855.1 Hylomyscus alleni
GGTAGTGCTCCCAAAGGGATAGAAAGTCCCATGGAAGTGGGCATTTGAGGAACCCTTGGACAGTTAGGCAGGTGTGAATATGATATGCTTGGGGGATCCTCTGGGGATTTGTAATCAGTAAGAGGAATGTGAACTTCTATGCCTAACATGGTACCATAGGTAGATTACCATGAAAGTCCCCCATGGTCATATTGTGTACCTGGATACAAGGGCCGACAGAGGAGACATTGGTAGTACAGCAGAGAATTTCTCCCCATGGGCCAGCTACATTTTAATCATCCTGTAGTAGTGACTAAGTCCAAGAAAGGCAAACCCAAACTCACATTGGAAGAGACAAGAACAGGGTAGGCCAGAGAGTTAACAACTACAGGAAAAAGAATGGGGGGAAGGGGCACCAAAACCCAGAGCTCATCAGTCCTCCCAGGGTGAAGAAAAATTAATAAACACAGTATGTACATTATATCACCACGTCCTGTTTTTCTTCTAGCTACTTCATTGCCTCCTGGTCTGTGGCTAGCATACATGCCAAGAGTAATGTTAAGGTTAAATTCCAAATTAATCCTAGCCTGATTCTCAGACAAGTCATAATATGCAGACCTCCAACTAAGAAACACGGTGGGGTCAAGCATCTCTTTAAGGAGATTATGCCAATTGTAATAGGTCTGGAGGTACATGGGCTATTGCTTCAGTAACTGCTCAAAATAAGGGGAATCTGGGCCAGAGTCATTGGCAGCTTTTCTAATTAGTGCCAAGTCTGCCAGAGGAAAGGGAATACAGGGCCTCTTCACCCTATCAGGAACAAGGTTAACAGGGAAACACTCCGATATACTTGAGGATAATGGAGGTTCCCAGGGGAGAGGCAGTCCAGCATGAGGGATAGGCCACCACAGGAGTGAGGCAAAGTCCACTTAAATGATGCCAGGGGTAAGCTATGGGTACCTCCAGTGGGGCAGGAGTGTAAGGGCTAGTGAGTGAGGAACCTGGACAACAGGGCTAGGGGATGGCTTGGAGCCTGACAGCTGGAGGATTGGAGCAGAGGCACCTTCATCCTCATCCTAATCACTAAAATTCAAACAGTTTGCCCAACAAAAGTGGGACAGAGTCAGGAATAGAAAAGTGAATATTAGCCTGATCTGGAAGTGTTCATTATGGGCAGCCACCACTTCCATTGGGGAAGAATTATTAAGACTGGTGATGACTGCAAGGCAAGAAGGAGAACACACATCCAGAAGTCGGGGTCCCACATATTCTCTGTTGATATTCAGAGGGCCAAAATAGCAGCCTCCTCTCAAAATTGGTCCAGGTCATGAGTTTTGAGCTTGAGATCACAAGTAACCAGAAAGGTTTTCAGCACCCTAATCTGGTGTTCCTAGATGGTGGAGAGGAAGAACCCATGGCAACAACCCCAAAGGAAACAAACAATGAACATATATGATAAATATAACAGAGGAGGCAGTGAAAGTCACTTCTAAGCTGGTATAGCTCAAAGGCCCTAAGCCTGTACAGTGACCCTGGGATGGAATAGGCGATCGGGAACTAATCCCTGGTACCACTGCCTGGGAGACCAGCCTCTGCGTCAGGTACCAGGATGAATTAAAACCAAAAGTGAAAACGAGCAAAGAAAATAAGAAGATAGAAAACATGTCCACACTCTCACCCTTGAACAGAGACCAAAAGTGAAAGTATATCAGTTGCCAGGGTGAGCAGCCAAACAAGACAAAGAAGACAGAAAAGATGGCTGAGGCTGTGGCACACTCACCCAGACAAAGACAAAACAACAAAGAAAAGTTGCTCACCTTGAAGAAAGACCAAAAGTGAGAGGACAACAGTCTCCAGGAGAAATAGACAAAAAAGACAAAGGCGACAGATATGAGATACATGTGTTCACCTTCATGGGACCCACAACATAAAACAATAAGGGGCCACCTCATGAAAGAAGCAACTGAAGGGGACCTGACAGGAGCACCTCAAGGAGAAAAGCCGATCAGGTCGAACCACAAGCACAATCACTGTAGCAACAGCAACAAAGTGATGATAATGTAGTCCATGCCCAATGGATGCCAGATGCTGCCTGTGCCCTGGACTGCTGGCTGCTGACCCTACCTGCCCTTGGGGGTTGGAGGTGTGGTGACACAGGGTCAAGGACACAGACTGCAGGAGCAGATGAGAAACACTGCAGCAAGCTCATCTGAACACTGCAAGCTCTTTTAATACCCATCACCCCTGCCCCATTGGTCCCAAGAAAGCATCTCTTCTAAACAACAGTTCCCAATTGGCTGGCACTGTCTGTGTCAGCAATTCTTTGTCTGTCAGGCAGTCTTCAATTAGTTCATCCTATAGGAAATGCTTTTGTGGTTGTGCGGGGGGGTGTGGGGTACAAGGGGAGACTGTTTACTTAGAGGTGGCCACCACTATCCCTCCTAAATCAACCCAATTAAACATGGGGCCAGAACTAAACAGAGAATTCTCAACAGAGTAATCTCGAATACCTAAGAAGCACTTGAAGAAAGGTTCAAAGTTCTTACTCATCTTAGAAATTCAAATCAAAACAATTCTTATACTAATCTGAATAGTTAAGATTAAAAAAATACCTAAAGAGATAGCACATGCTGGCAAGTATGTGGAGCAAGGGAAACACTTCTTCATTGGTGGTTGGAGTATAAATGTGTACAATCACTTTGGAAATCAATTTGTTGGTTTCTCAGAAAACTAAGAATAGTTCTACTTCAAGACCCTATTATACCACTCCTGGGCATATATCCAAAAGATGCTCCAACATCTCACTAAGACACTTGCTCAACTATATTCATAGCAGCTTTATTCATAATGGCCAGAAACTGGAAACAACCTAGACGTCTCTCAATTGAAAATAGAAATGTGATACATCTACACAATGGAATACTATTGAGCTATTAAAAACAAAAACATCATGAATTTTGTAGGTAAATGTATGGAACTTGAGAATATCATTCCAAGTGGGGTAACCCAGTCTCAAAAGGACATATATGGTTTATACTTACATATAAATATCCATATGCCATTAGCCAAAAAACACAGGTACCATACTACACTCTGAAGACCCAAAGATGGTGAACAAGCAGGAAAGCCCAAGTGAGGAAGCTAGGATCTCACTTAGAAAGGGAATAAAATAGTCATAGAAGGCAGATGGAGAAGAGAACTTGGCATGAGGGGGCAGGGGTTCACGTGTGGGGGAAGGACAGACGAGATGACTAGATGACCATGAAATGAATGGAAATCTGCAGCTGACAGGTGTGAAAAGGGGAGAGGAGAATCTCCAGAAAGAGACAGAGCAGAGCCCTGGGATAAGGAAGGTGCACAAGCATCAGTGAGGTTGACCTTAGCTGTGACTTACTACATTGGGGATATGGAATCTGAAGAGACCACCTGCTGTACCCAGGCAAGAAAGACAGTGGAGCAATAGAGATATTGAGACCCAACCCATGGGCAAGCAACAATCCCTAACATCATTCATGAAACTGTTATGTTTGCAGGCAGGAGTATGTTTGAGAGGCTTACCCAGAAGCTGACATATACAGACACTCACAGACAAATAGTGGATGGAGCTTGAGGACTCTGTGGAAGAATGGAAAGAAGGATTGCAGGAGGATGAGAACTCTACAGGAAGACCAACAGAGTAAGGTAACCTAGACCCTTTGGGCTCTCAGAGTCTGAACGACTAACCAAAGAATAAACAGAGGCTAGACCTAGGCCACCCTACACATATGTAGCAGATGTGCAGCTTTATGTGGGTCCTGAACAACTGGAGTGGGGTCTGTCCCATAAGCTGTTGCCTGTCTGTGGAATATGCTCTTTTATCTGGGCTGCCTTGTTTGGCCACAGTAAGAAAGGAAGTACCTTGCCTAGCAAAGACTTGAAGTTCCAGGGTAGGGAGGATACCTGTGGTGGGGGTGGGGTGACCCACCCACTCAAAGGACAAGGGGAAGGGGGAAGGATTGTGGGAGGAGTTGGCAGGGAGGGGGCAGTGAAAGGGATGTAAAGTGAATACATAAAAAAGAAAAAGACTAGGTGGCTCACACCTGCAAAGTGAAAGAAGAATTAGAAGTGCAAAGTTCATGTCATGTCCTCTTTTATGTTTGGAGCTGTGGGCCAGTCTCATGTACATAAGCCCCCATTGTTTTGTTTTATATCTAACTGAAAATTATACAAGTAAATCCACTAAAAATATTTCAATCGTAAGCAGTGGGGACAAACTACAGGATCAAAGATCCAAGTTGCCATTGAATTTGTTCAGACTCTAAGAGTAGAAATAATGAGGAATAGTACAGGATGCACGTAAATTGTCTAGAACACTGCCTTGGCTAGTTGACTATTGTTGATCCAGTTTTCTGATTTTAAACATTCTGAATAAATTATGTCTGCAAAAATACTCACTTTATAGCTACTGTTTGCATTTTGATGTTACAAGCTGTGTTCTTCCAAAAATTATGAGCTAATTTCTGAAGAATACTTTGTTAAAGCCTGAGACTCTTAGAAAATATGTTAACTCTGTTATTTAACTTATGAAGACATGGCTTCTTTACAAGATGTTATGATTAATAATGCAAATAAGATGCCTTAGAATGGAAAGTCCACAAATAAAGCATATAATCTAATTTATATTACAGAATAGGAAATATTATGATCTCATTATTTATCTCTGTATTTTAATCATTCTGAGACTAAAAGAAAATACATGTTTATTTGCCATCAATTAGAAAAAAAAGGATGGCTCAGAGGGCTAAGTCATCTATGTTCATGACTTATGACCTGTCTTCATTCCCCAGAACCTATATGGCACAAGGAGAGAAATGACTCCTATAAAATTTCCTCTGATCTACACACACCTACACACACACACACACACACACACACACACACACACACACACCTACACACACACACACAAAAAAAAAAACTCAAACACACATATGCTCACACATGCTCACATAAACCAGCATGGACACCCCCCTCCACAAATATCCATAATAAATAAACATAGAAAACAGTTTTTAAAACGTATTCCAATCAGACAAATTTTATTCATAAATTATAACCTCTGCTGAAAGGAGTATCTAGTTTACTCCTGAATCCAAATATTCACCTGCTGTCTGCAAAATATCTGTGGAAAACCCTTTTCATTCATCTTCTTTGACTGGCTTTCAATCTCTATTACTATTACATAAAATGGTTTACATATTCATCACTGTTTTAGTTTGCTAGGATTGCCATAACAAAGTCCTGTACTCTGTCTGGATTAAAAAACAAAAACAGAAATTTTCTTTCTTACAATTCTGTAGTCTGGAAGCTCCAGATCAAGGTGACAGCTGGGTTGGCTTTCTCCCTGGCTTGCCCCCCACCCCATACCTCCTCACACAGCCTACCCTCTGTGAGCATGCATCTCAGCTTTTCTTAGATGAATATGACTCATTAATGGATGAGAGCTCCAGCCTAATGACCTCTTTTAACTTTATCACCTTGTTAAAAGACTATATTCACAAATATGCTTGCATTCTGAGATACTGGGAACTGGACTTTAAACCTGGAAATTTTAGAGATTATTAATTCAACTCATAGTAATCTAACAACTTTGCTTCATATAAAATAGATCGACTATAGAGTTGTTCATATGTATACTTATCATACTTCACTGACTCTAAAAATGCAGTAAAGAGCATATGATAATGTATATTCCTGACATAACAAAGCTATTTGACATAGAGAAGACAATCGATCAATATTTATTACGTAAAGAAATGAACACATGGATCTAATTAGTATATCTAGGAAATTCACATGGAAACAAACTTCTCAAACATAACCGTTCTAAAATTGGACTCATCTCATTTCTCTCAGATGTTTCTTTCTTTAACTTTTTTCCTCAGCTATAATCTTTTCTCCAATTTTCTTCTTTCTCCCTATCAGTCACAAAGTCTTGCAGATTCCACCTCATCAGTTGCATTCAACCATGTCTCCCTTTCTTCACCTCACCATTTACCTCCTATATTATGCAACATATATTATTGGAAAACATATATTATACCACATATGATCACAACATGCATTATTGCAAATAACTACTGACCCATGATAGTGAACGGCTTGTGTGTCCCTAAACTGATGCTTGCTTTGCCGGTGCACCATTTTGTTAGGGTCCTTCATTACCTAGAACATTCTACTCATGTTATTTTCATATTATAATTACCAAGTTTCCAATTAATCTTGAATACTTAATTAATAGGCAACTTTTTGGATGAAATTCTTCTTGAGCACAAGCTGAGAGTACTATTTTTCTGTCTCCAAATATTCAATGACAAAAATCTCAGTGAGATAGCTCAGAGGTTAAAGCAGTTGCTGAACAAACATGAGGTCTGGCACTTGGATATGAAGAACCCAAGCAAATGCAGTGTCAGTGTTGGAGACTACCTGTAATTCCAGCCTCAGAAGTGGAGACAGTAAATCTACTGACCAAGGAAGATATCAAGAATATCCACTGTAGGTGGGTTTTAGAGGTGATTTAGAGATTCTATCCCAATTAATAAGGTGGAAGTGTGATCCAGGATGATTCCTGACTTCAACCTCAGCCCCACAAACATCTGTACCCATGTGCATATGCACTCAGACATATATGCACTGCCACATGCAAAAAGTTGCACATAGATGTGCAAACACACACACACACATACACATTACATGAAAAGTGGAAGAAAACTCTTAATGTGTTTTCAATTGTTACAAATACAAGAAAATTTAGTAAAGTCAGTGGTTTCAAAATTAAAGTGGTAATTTCAAGAATTAGTACCATTCCCACACATAAGTAAAAAATTGTTATGAATTATAATAAAGAACATTCTATGATAGAATTTGTAGCAGTAGGAAATCTTAAAAGCAAATGAACATTATTCATGAAGATTTCAACTAAGGGAATAATGATGTACTTATAGCCAAACAAGCCTCAACACACACACACACACACACACACACACACACACACACACACACACACACACCCCAAGTGAAACATTAGTAGTTTAGGTATTGTAGTCAGATTCCAACATCAAATGGAAAAATAAGTGACAAGCATGATCAAAAAGGAAACTCACTTCTAACCTAACATCACAACAAATTCTAAACAGACCAAATTTCAATGCAGTTTAAGGTTTAAATATGTCTAGTAAGGTGCATGCCTTTAATCCCAGCACTTAGGAGGCAGAGGCAGGTGGATTTCTGAGTTTGAGGCCAGCCTGGTCTAGAGGAAGAGTTCCAGGACAGCCAGGGCTACACAGAGAAACCCTGTCTCGAAAAAAAAAAAATATCTATTAAAAGGAAGCATAGGACACATTCTATAATAGCTGTGAGAAAATAGTCTTTTAAAGTATAATTAGCCTCCAAATTAAAAAAAATATACATACCAAATTTACAACAGTCAATAAGTGTCAAGGTTAAAAGTAAAGATGATCAATTTATAATTAATGAATGAATGAATGAAGTGGAGTGTTAAGTATAAAGAAGCTAGCAACCAAGCTGAGGATATGATCATAAGTAAAACAGTAAATTAGTATGTTCTTTGAAAGCTGACAATAACAGGACACAGTAGTCCTTTTTCCATCTCAAAGAGGGCAGACAGAAGCACTTACTGCATTCAGATAGAGAAATATGTATTCAAGGTGGCCTGGTAGAGCACAGGTTTCCTTCAGAGAAGAAACCCACACCCCTTTTTAATCGTTTGCAAATAGTATTGACAGTATTGATAAATGTTGTTTAATAAGTATCTATCAGTCCATATAGTTTATTCTCTTAGCAAATAAAACTTTAAAAAACAGGCAAAATTAAGAGTTTAATAAGTGGGATTATTAGATTAGAGCCTACAAAAAGTCTATGAATTAAAATATAAAGCAGCTATAAAGTAATATACTGAGGTACAAAAGAAAAAGACAGTAAGAATCAGGAAAAGGAGATAAATTATATATTGTTAAAGATTCCAAAACAAATTGGACAAGAAAATACATAACAGAAACATTACTTAAACATGTTAATAAAGAACCTTCAAAGTTAAGATTGTTTCCACAAATGTTGAGGAAATGTTGGAGCTAAAAAGTAGGTGTCTGTGTAGAAAAGAAAGAAATGGGATTATTATCTCAAACTATATATAAAAATTAATTCAAATTGGTCCAAAAATGTGAGTATCCAATCTATAGTAGTTCTAGAAAACTTGGTAACAAACTTGGTGACAAGACTTGAAGCAATGGTTTCTTGGATACAGCATACAAATTCAGCAACAGAAAAGAGCAAAATGATACAACAAAATTTAAACTGTGGATATATTAAAAACTACCATCAATATAATTACAGTTGACCTACAGAATGGAAAAAGTAATTTTTAGTTCACCAACACATAAAGGTTAATACCAAACCATGTAAATCAGGCCCACAATTCAATAACAATATCAAAACTGCTGAAAAAGCAAAAACTATAAATCAGACAGTCTCCAAGGAAACATATGTAAACATGTATAACAGAAAAGGATGCTCACTAAATATCAGAATAAAACCACACAATGAAATACCACTTCATACATAACTGGTTGGCAAATATTAGCAAAAATGTGGGGAAGGTAGAATTCCTAGGCACTACTTGTCAGAAGAGAAAATGATGCAAACTCTACAGAAACTGATATGATAACTTCCCAAAAATTTAAAATTGAACTATTGTATGATTTAGAAATTTCACTTCCAAAATAAGTTAAGGCATAATTAGACATGAATGATCCCAAACATCTGAAGAATGAGGCAGTACCTTTTGTTGAATAAATGGATATACAACATGCAGTAAGTATATATCTAGTGATATAGTAATTAACTTTAAACATAAGGAAATTCTGACACATGTAACCATGTGAGTAAAACCTTAAGACACAAAGCTAAGTGAAACAAACTAGCACCAAAAGAACTATAATTCATATATGAGGTGCCAGGAATCATCAAGTTTATAGACAAAAAGAACAAAGTCATGGCTGCCAAGAGCTGGGAGGGCATTGCTTAGTGAGAATGTGGTTTCATTTGTGAAAATAAATAAAGTTTTCAGGTGTATCATGGTAGCAGTTGACCAACAATAGGAATCTACATAATGCCAGTAGACCCTTTATATGTTTAATTTAAAGGTAAAGTGAATATAATAAATGAAATATTTTAAGCATAATATTTTATGCTAATAAAATTAGCATAATATTTTACATAAAGTAAAAATAATAAACAAAAAACTATTCCTATCTGAAAAATGCAATGTTACAATGAAGTAAATGCACAGCAGATTTGTCTATGTGCTCAATGCCAGGCCAACCAAAAGTATACGCAGGGATGATTAGATCTAGTGCTAGACAAATGCGCAAGTCCCAGAGGATAGATGGGGCTGAGTACAAGTAAGGATGCATAGAAATAGGATATAGTATTTGTGGTAAAACTCTAACCTTCATATTGTATATAATATATTAAGGTGCTAGATAAGTCTCCTAAATAACTCAAAAGTTTTAAGATTTATATTAAGATCTCTAAATATTTGCTTTTCTTACTCAAAAGTAAAATTATATTGGTATGAACTTTAATCTAGCATTCTTACTATAAATATTTAGTCTTTTAGGACATAAAAACTGCCTATAAATATTAAAAATAGCACATACACGCAATAGAAAAATGTGCAAAACTCAATTATACTTTGAAATAGAAAGAGTGAAAAAACTAATTATAAAAATCATATTGACACATAATTAAATTACTGGAAATAAGGTGTTAATTTCTCCCTGCTGCCTCACTTAACTCACCAAAATGTCAGCAATTGATGACAATGAAAAAAAAATCTACAGTCAAAATTGGATGCCTATACATATAGCAAGAGAGACACAGGCTTCATTACCGACAACTCAAAGGATAGTAATAAAAGACATAGTCACTTGTAAAGAAAAATCTCTGTAAGTCTCAGGATAGTGGTGCCCAGTTCTCTGAAAGACTGGATAAGGGACCTTCCGTCTGTCCTGTCAGGTAGGGACTGGTGGCTCTAGGGAGCATGATGGAAATTCCCTTATCACTAGAAGTGAGAAAGCTGATTTTAAACATTGTTGGGCTCAGAGCAAAGATACAACCATGGGCAAGATTATAGAAGCTATGATTTGGGGTGCTGTATTAAGCAAATACCTTCAGCATCAGCTTGATGTGACCTTGGGCAGCATGTCTCTCCAGCAGTATCTCAGACTGAATATCAGGGTGGCATTGCGATGGCACAGATGTTAGGTAGTTCTTCCTGCTGTGCTGCAATGGAAAACCACATCTGTAGCCAGCCATATGTCTAGACCTCACTTTGACCATGCTCTTTTCAGCATTTCTCTAGAAATGGGAGTCCTGGAGTCCTTGGAAACTGAGTCACAGTTGTGGATATGATGTCTGTCCTCTAACCTACCACCATGGTCTCCATGGCCTGCTACATCAGGGTAGTTCCTGGCTGGGTTCCTGTGTTCTCTCTTAGATTCTTTTTGTTTGTTTGTTTTTTGAAACAGGATTTCTCTGTGTAGCCCTGGCTGTCCTGGAGCTCACTCTGTAGACCAGGCTGGCCTCGAACTCAGAAATCCGCCTGCCTCTGCCTCCCAATTGCTGGGATTAAAGGCGTGTCCCACCATGCCCGGCCTAGATTCTTATTTCATTTAGCTAATCATTTTTGTTATAATTCTCCCCCGCAGAGGAAGAGGCAAGCGCAGAGCATCTTTGCTTGGCCTTCCTGCCAATGCGTTGATTTTTAGCATTTAGGAAATGTAACTTGCTCGCTGACTTGTATGATTCCTAAAAAGGAGTTGCCTTGATCTTAACTTTTATGTTTCTGTAAGTGACACCATTTTAACAGAGTGCTTTCAGTTTTTCCTCTCTCTTTATTTCAAGCAGCTTAGTTATGATGTTCTTGTTCTTCTAATTCGGTGTGTGTATATGTGGTGTATGTATATGGACAAATGCATGGATTTAATAGTTCTGCCATGTGCACGTGGAGGCCCAGATGTGGACACCATGAATCTTTATTTGTTACCTCTCACCTTAGTTTTTCAGTCAGATAGTCTCACTAAACCAGAAGCTTCTCATTTTGGCTAGATTAGGTAGCCAGTGAGGCCACAGAACCTCTCTTCCATGCTCCACACCCAGATGACGGCTGCCATGTTTTCCTGCCCTCCCCCGGGCCCTTAGGTACTAAGAGTCAAAACTCAAGTCCTAACAGTTTTATTCACGGAGCCATGTCCCCTGTGCTGGGCGTGGCATTTCTAGGTGCATAGGTGCATTTGGGAGCATCACTATGACTGCTGTTTGGGAGCATCACTATGACTG
>JADRCC010511660.1:0-10008 GCA_019843855.1 Hylomyscus alleni
TATATCCTACAAGTTGTGTTTATAGTTCTATCTGTGGTAAAGGTGAACAGAACTACTTTGAATTTTAACAAAATGAGGATCTTGCATATCATCCCGCACTGCATTCATTAGAAGTAAATTAAAGGGGGCTAATAGCTTACAATAAGTAGTGCTAATATTAAGAGTAAAGATTCATCGTCAGTGTTCTGTCTCCAGAGATCTATAATTTCCACCAGAGCAGAACCATGAACTTATATTGGCTTGCAAATCTTTGAGATGAATTCTCAGTGTGTTTTCAGTCTTTTCCTGGCTGTAACACAGTTCCCTGTCCTTGGTGCTGGATCAGAGGACAGTAAAAATAGTTCCTTGTCACATGGAGCTTTTAGAGGAGAGGAGAACCGACAGAGCATGAATGAGATGCTAGCCATGTCTTTGATTTTTACAATTCGAGTCCAATACTATAATGTCCATATTCTGACTCTTCTACATCTAAAATTAGAGTTACTTAAAGAAAAGTGCTGAAAAGAAGGGTAGGGAATCTATACCAGTTCCTTTTCAAAAACTCAGCTCTCTAGAAGCTCAGCCATGAGTTAACACCCTAGTGACTTGAGAGCAGTGATTTGATAAATGTCCACTAAAGTCAGTACATTTTAAATGAGGACCAGAAGGAAGAAGTTAGTATACAGTTATGGAGTTTTCTTGAGTAACAAAGTCAAATATTTTTCATAGAGATTATCCTCACAGTGACAAGATCAAATTCCAATTTTATTTATTTACTTGATAATGAGGAAACAAATTTACTTGTGGCTGCTTAGGACTTCTCCTCCTCCTCCTCCTCCTCCTCCTCCTCCTCCTTCTTCTTCTTCTTCTCCCTCTCCCCACCCCTCCTCCTCCTCCTTTTCCTCCTCCTCCTCCTCCTTTTCTTTTTCTTCTTCTTCTTCTTCAAGATTTATTTATTTATTTTATGTGTATGAGTATACTGTAGCTGTACAGATGGCCGTGAGCCATCTTGTGGCTGCTGGGAATTGAGCTCCAGCCCCACTCGCTCCGCCCCGCTTGCTCCAGCGTAATTCACTGTAACTGTCTTCAGACACACCAGAAGAGGGCGTCCGATCTCGTTACGGGTAGTTGTGAGTCACCATGTAGTTGCTGGGATTCTGAACTCAGGGCCTTTGGAAGAGCAGTCAGTGCTCTCATCCGCTGAGCCATCTCGACAGCCCTGCTTAAATTTGAGAATAGTTTTTACATATAGCATATTCTGAATATGGTTCTCCCCCTTCCATCTCCTCCAAACTGAATATGGTTCTCCCCCTTCCATCTCCTCCAAAATCTTCCCTATCTCCCTACACACCCAAATCTAAACAACCCTTTCTTGTTCTCTTATTAGAAATCAAATAAGAATCTAAAAAAGAAAAATAATAATAAAGTAAGATGAAATAAAAACAGTCAAATCTGTACAGAATGAGACATACAAATGAAAAGAAAGGCAAAGAGACAAAGAAAAACAAGAAAAAGACAGACATAGATACACACACACATTGGCACACACAGAAATTCCCCAAAAGTGCAAAATTAGAAACCATAATATATTAGTAAAGTCTTACAGGTTAAGAAAAAAAAATACTCAGATAAAGTATTAGCAGACAAAATAATCTCAAAAAGAAAAGTTTGTTTTGTGTTGGGCATCTACCGGTAGGTACATAGCCTGATCTTAACAGTGGTTTGTACATCTAGTAAGACTTTGTTTGAGAAAAGTAAATTTGAATTTGTGAATCATTACCAACCGGGGAGAGTTTGTGGGTTAGGTATGTGCCTGTGTCCACTTCCCTCTTCAGCACTAGGCCCCGTCTGGATTAGACTTGTGCGTGCTACCACCATCTCTGTGAGTTCCTAGGTGCATTTGTCCTTTTGTGTTTAGAAGACCGTGTTTCCTTGCTGTCTTCCATCTCCTCTGGCTCTTACACCTACTCTTCTGCAGGATTCCCTGAGACATACAAAGAGAGAATTGATGCGCAGTGCATTGAGGACTGAACATTCCAAGGTATCTCATTCTTTTCAGACTGTGCAGCCATGGATCTCTGTACTCCTTCCCATATAAATACAGGAGGGAGCTTCTCTCATGATGTCTGAGGAAGACACAAGTCTAGGAGTTAAAACAGAATGCCATTAGAGTAATTTGTTCAGGAGGCCGTAGTATTCAAGTTTCACCTACGTCCTTGGCCTGTCTCATAGGCATGAAGTTATTGTGCACTGGGATTAGTCTTGTGTTTTTCAGAGGCTCATTTCTCTGCCGCCATATCTGGTTCCGATCCAGATGTGGCCTTGTAATGCTTATTCTAAGTATCTCCCAACTCTTTGTCATGTAAACATTGTTCTCCATTTATTATTCTTTGGTGTGTCAATAAAAGCTGGTCAGCCAGTGGCTGAACAGAGGAGAGAAAGGGCTGGACTTCTGATCCCAGCCAAGAGAAGGGTAGAGACAGAAGAAGAAGATTCACCATAAGGATAGGGTAGAGAAGCCACAATGGGAGCACACTTGCAGTAGAGAGAGCTAAATTAATATTAAAATGCAAGTATTTCAGGGATTTTGTTTGAGAGTCAGATTATCTTAAGGGATTAAAACGAATTAATATTGCTCAGCTATTGTGCCATAAAGCTTGATTAACTAAATCTTATAACCTTATATATAAATCTATCTCTCATTTATTTCACAGCTCCTTGGAATAAAGAAAAAATCACTTCTTTTGCACAAACACTATTGAGTTACATGTTCTCAGCGACTTCAGCCATGTTGGGACGGATTCAATCTCACGGAGACGACCTTAAATCCAATCAGATATTGTCTGGTTACTCCCTCAAGCTTTATGCCACTATTGCACTTGCACATCTTTATGTGCATGTCACCATTGTTGGTCAGAGGGTTTGTAACTGGGTTAATGTTTACCTTTTCCACAGTAGCATGCAAAGTACTACCAGCACTAATAGGTAGGGGTGAAGACTCTAGGTAGGCACCAGCTCAATCACTCCACATTCAATGGGTTGTGTAGCTGTTATCTTCAGCAACAGAGCCTTACTACCTGTTTGTAAAGAACAACCAAGAACATTGACCTGAGTTGTTTGAGAGTTCCCATGGGATCCCTTTGACTAAAAACTCAATTAGCTATAACCAATTTCCAGAATTTTTATTTGGTGATGAGAGATGTCTGTATGGGATTCTGAGTTGCCCCCATTATTTGGTGATTCCATTTAGATTATCTTCATATATCTATATATCTTAAAGAGACTCTACTATATTAGATTTCCAAACATCCTCTTAAATAGCCTTTAGTTTTAGTTATCCCTCTCCATACTCCCCCCCCCCCCATTAACCCTTCCTTACCTTCATCCCTGTCATTACGACTGCCATCACCCATTCATATCTATTTATTCCATTTACTCTTCCAAGGGAAATCTAATCCTCCCCCAGATCCCTTATTCTATACCAAATCTCTGTGGTTCTGTGGACTGTAGCCTGCTTAACAAAGACTTAAATACTAACATTTACTTACAAGTGAATGCATACCGTATTTGTCCTTTTGGATCTGAGTTACTTCATTTGGGATGACTTTTTTTCTAGTCTCAGCCATTTACCTATGAATTTCATTTTTTTTTTCATTTTTTAAATGACTGACTAATACTCCATTGTGTAAATGTACCACATTATTTTTATCCACTTATTCGTTGATGAACAACTACTCTGTTTTCAGTTTCTGGCTATTATAAATAGAGCAGCAATGAACGTGGTTGAATAAGTGTGTTTGTGGTAGGATGTAGAATCCTTTGGGTATATGCCAAGAGTTGTATAGCTGGATCTTGAGGGAAATCTATTGACAGCATCCAAAGCAACCACTGCACTCATTTCCATTGTGGCTGTGCATGTTTGAACTCCCATCAGTAATGTATGAGAATTTCTCCTGCTCCACATCTTCTCTAGCATGAGCTGTCATTTGTTTTATTGATCTTGGCCACTAGCATAAGATGAAATCTCAAAGCACTTTTATTTGCATTTCCCTGACAAATAAGGATGTTGAACATCTCATTAAGTCTTTCTCAGCCATTTGAGTTTTCTTTTTTGGGGCGAATCCTAGGTTTATAGCTGTCTGTACTCCATTTTTTTTTTTTAAGATTTATTTATTTATTATATGTAAGTACACTGTAGCTGTCTTCAGACACACCAGAAGAGGGCGTCAGATCTCATTACGGATGGTTGTGAGCCACCATGTGGTTGCTGGGATTTGAACTCATGACCTTCCGAAGAGCAGTCGGTGCTCTTCCCCACTGAGCCATCTCACCAGCCCTGTACTCCATTTTTAAACTGAATTATTTGTTTTCTTGATTTCAAGTTTTTGAGTTCTTTATGGTTTAGATATTGGTCCTTTATTGACTGTGCAGTTGGTAGAAATCTTTCCCATTCTGTAGGCTGCCACTTTGACTGAATGATGATGTCCTTTGCCTTGCAGAAGCTTCTAGGTTCCACGAGGTCCCATTTATTAGTTGTTGACTTTCATGCCTATGCTACTGACGTTCTGTTCAGAAAATATTTTCCTATACCAGTGGGTTCAAGGCTATTTTCCATTTTCTCCTCCATCAGGTTCAGTGAATTTGGTTTTATGTTAAGGTCTTTGATTCATTTGGATTTGATTCTTGTGCAGGGTGATATGTATGGGTCTTCTTGTATTTTTTTTCTACCTGCAGACATCCAGTTTGACCAGAAAAATTTAATGAAGATGTTGTCTTTTTCCTGATATTTCTGCCTTTTTTATTTAATTAAAAAACATCAGTCACCCATAGGTGTGTGGATCTATGTTTGCATCTTCAATCCAATTTCACTGACCAACATGGTCATTTTTGTGCCAATATCATGCTGTCTTTACTACTATGGGTCTGAAGTAAAATGAGGTCGGGATGGCTATATCTCCAACAGTTCTTGTATTATTCATGATTGTTTTAGCTGTCCTGTTTTTGTTGTTGTTGTCGTCATTGTTATTTTGTATTGTGTGTTTCTATATCCTGACAATTGTCATTTAAAATCTGTGAAGAATTGTGTTGTAATGTTGGTAGATATCAGTGGATCTGTAGACTGCTTTTGGTTGGATGGCTATTTCTACTATATTATTCTTACTGATCTGTGAGCATGGGAGATCATTCCATCTTCTGATATCTTCTTCAATTTCTTTCTTCAAATGCTTGACGTTTTTAACATGCAGGTCTTCACTTGCTTGGTTGAAGTTACTCCATGATATTTTGTATTATTTGAGGCTATTGTGAAAGCTGCTCTGCTTTCTTCCTTAGTCTGTCATTTGTATATAGGAGGGCTACTGACTTTTGTGAGTGAATTTTGTATCCAGCTAAGTTGCTAAAAGTGCCTATTAGCTGTAAGTGTACCCAGCAGAAGTTTTAAGGTCACTTATATATACTATCATATCATCTGAAAATAAAGATACTTTGAAATCTTACCATTTATCTGTATTCTCTTGATCTACTTCAGTTGTCTTATGGATGTAACTAAGATTTCATAGGTATAAAAAAAGTGGGGAACCTTGTCTTGTTCCTTATTTTAGTAGAAATGCTTTGTGTTTTCCCCCCTTTAAATCGTCATTTTCTGTGTCCCATAAATTTGTGTATTTTCACTCAATTTTTAAGGCTTTGAAATTTCCTCCTTAATTTCTGTCTTGACCTATTTTTTAAATTCAGTAGTGTGTTGTTCAGTTTCTGTTGTTTCTTTGGTTGACCTTCAGCTTTAATCGGTGATGGTCAGATAGCGCTCAGGGTGTTATTTCAATGTTCTTGAACCTGTTAAGACTTGTTTTGAGTTCAATTATATTCTCCATTTTAGAGAAAGATTCATGAGATGCTGAAAATAAAGTATATACTTTTGTGTTTAGGTAAAAGTTCTGTTAATATCACTTAGGTACATTTAGGTTTATGATATCATATGTTATCTTTCCTCTCACCATTTTCTTCGTTTTCACCTGGACAAATTTCTCCGCTTCTGATGCTTTAAACAGAGAGTATCTGTGACAGAATATTACATTTTCCTTCATTCATTCCTTCAGCATTTTTCTGTTTAGTTTTTGTCTGAATGGCCCCTGTGAATTCGTGAAAGAAGGGTATGGAAGTCTCCCACTATCAGCGTGTGAGGATCATTATGTGATTTAAGCTGGAGTTGTGTCTCTTGATAAAGCTCTTTCATCCTTTTACTCTGAGGTGATGTCTACACTTGATGTTAAGGTGTGTATTTAGGATGCAGCAGAAGGATGGTTCTTGTTTTCATATCCAGTTTGTTATTTTGTCTTTTTCCTGGGTAATTGAGAACACTGATGTTGAAATGCTCATTGAACACTATCAATGAGTAATGTTTCTTGTTTCCCATTTGTGGTTCCTATTGTTGTAGTGTGGGGTTTCCCCACTCTTTTGATTTGCTGATCTGAAATTACTTCTTTCTTGTGTTTGCATAGGTGTGGCTAACTTTTTTAGGTTAAAGCTTTCTTTCTAGTATCTTCTGTAAAGTTAGACTTGTAGAAATATCTTGTTGAAATTTGGTTTTATTGTGGAATAACATTTTCCCTTCATTTATTGTTTTTGATTCCAGACATTTCTGGTTTTTAGAGTCTTGGTTGAGATAGAGGGTATTTATTTTTCTGTTAGTTCTGCCTTTTAGAAAATGTACCTAGTTGGTATTTTTCCCTTTTAGCCTTTAGTATTATTTCATTGCTCTGTGCATTCAGTGTTTTGATTATTATGTGCCAACTTTATTTTCTGGTCTAATCTATTTGAAGTTCTGTATGCTTCTTGTACCATAATAGGGATCTCCTTCTCTAGGTTAGGAAACATTTCTTCTCCAATTTTGTTGAAAATATCTTCTGTGCTTTTGATCTGGATTTCTTCTCTTTCCTATATTCCTATGATTCTTAGATTTGGTCTTTTCATAGTGCCCCAGATTTCCTGGATGTTCTGTGCTTGGACTTTCTTAGATTAACATTTTGTTTGACTAAGCTATCTATTTCTTGTATCTTGTCAAATATTCTCTCTTTCATCTCTTACATTCTGTTGGGGCGGCTTACTCTGAGGGTCCTGCTCAAATTTCTAAATTTTTCATTTCCAGGGTTCTTCCAGTATGGGTTTTCTTTCCTTTTTCTACTTTCATGTCTTGAACAGTTGTCTTCACTTTATTGTAAGGTTTGTTTGTGTTTTCATCAGTGTGTTTATCTATATTCTTTTTAAGGTCCTTAAGTATACTCATAATAGATGTTTTGAAGTCAATGTCTTGTGCCTCTATATTGCATTTCTCAAAGCCTACTTTAGATGGCTGCTGGGCTCTAGTGGGGACATATTATCTTGGCTGTTATTGTGTTTTTTTGTTGGCATCTTGGCACCTGAGATTTAAGATGATTATAGGTGTTGATATCTGGCCTTTTCTTTTATGAATGAGTTTTCAGTCTTTGGTTTCCATTGTCCTCTCTAGATTATAGATGCTATAGTTGCTGTAGGTTGCTTTGAATGGAGTGTTTCTGAGTCTCTGCTTGGTGTGACCACTGGGGGTCAAGGGTAGAGCTTGCTTCTAGGTATTGGGAGCTGACACAGGAATGGGGTCTGAGAGGATCCTCAGAAGGGAGAAAAAAATGAGCATGTCACAAGGTCTGTGAAATTCTCACGGAACAGATGAAGAGAGGGAAGGCAGGCTATTGCAGATGGCCTGCTACAGGGCTTTGGATGGGATTGGCAATTAGAATTGAAAGAAAGGAAAGAGACTTTGTTCCCTGGCCAGCGTGGCCTCTGTTTTCTGGGAAGAGACTTTCTCCAATGCTGATGGCTCAGACTGAGGAGAGGGGTAGGGAAGGAAAGCGGAATCCTTAGTTGTCATGGCCATTATGTTCCCAAGAAAAGACAGCATCAGGTATCGGCAGGTGAGACAAAGAGCTGTGATGAGGAAGGAGGGAAGGTTATATTAGAAGATCTGTAAATTCTAATTTTAGCAGTGCTTGTTTCTATTCACAAAGTACAGATTGAAGTGTGACTTCAGTTTGCATTTAACAGAGTACTTTCAAAATTTGACGATCACGTGATGGAGAATGCCCTTTTTATGATGTTTACAACATACTTGTTAAGAGAAATTCATTCGTGTGTGCATATCAGTGTGTGTGTGTGTGTGTGTGTGTGTGTGTGTGTGTGTGTTCATTAAAACTAGAGACTGACCTCATCTGTCCTTGTTCTTCATGAACCACTGACTGGATTATGAGATAGGGTCTCTCACTGTTCTGGAAGTCACTAGTAGGGTTGTATGGCTGCTCCACAACTTTTGGAGATCCTTCTGTTTCTGCTTCCTAGCCCTGGGATCACAAATGATTGTTACTCTGCCAGTTTTTTGTTGGGCGTTGGGTGATGGGGAAGAGCTTGAGGGAATCAAACTCAATCTTTGTGTCTGCAAGGCGAGCATTTAACCAAACAAGCTATCACCTCAGTCTCACAATAGCTGTTTGAGACATCCATCACACGATGATAGCTGTCAGCTTTCTTCTCTGTCAATGTTAACTGACTTAACTGTGCCGTGTCTCATTGTAATTGTTTTGAGATTGATTTACCATTTGTCTACTCTTGGTCACAAAATACGTTTCTTGCTGTGAAATTTGTGGACTCTGTCAAAAGTTGATTTGCATAATTATTGCATACTATCCACAAACAAGAGTTTCAAGTATAGCATCCAATAACAAGACAGAAACTCCAGGTATGGTGTAAGTCAAGGTGAAGGTCCTGGCAGTGAAGCAAGCTTGGGAAAGGACTGCTATTAAAAACCGCGAGCATACTCCCTGTGACTAGCCTTCCATTTAGACCTTTAGCTTCTTAGACAAGTACATTCCTTAGACAAAAACGTTCCTTCAGAAATGTGAGTTGCTGTGTTGACCTGAGTATTATTTAAGAAACAATAACATGGATGGGGTATTGGCGGGGGGGGGGGGGGTGATGCTAGAGAGCTAACTCAGCATGCATGTTTTCAAGGGTATGAGTTCAGTTCCCAGAACCCACATGGCAGTTCACAACAGTCAATGATTCCAGTTCCAGGGGATCCAGTCCAGGATATTTAAAGCCTTCTTCTGACCTTCACAGGCACTGGACATTTACTTGATAAACATACATGTATGTAGGCCAACTTCTCACACAAATATAAAAATAAATTCTTCTTAAAAAATAAAATAACATAGCATACATTGTGGTATATGGTGTGGGAGACTGTTCATTTATCAATTTGTTGTTTTACTCATTTATTTTTTTTAAAAGTATTGATTGAGTTCTTATGAGTTCCAAACAGACTAATTTCCAGATCTTATGAAGTTCCACTCTTTTGGGAGAGGGTAGATATTAAACACAGAAATTTATAGGCTAAAAGTCAATATGTATGTCAATAAAACAAGAGAAGGGCAGGAAGTGATATATTCTTGCTGTACTTGTGCCTAATAACAGATCATAAAAATATGTGAGGCAAAAATGGACTAAACTGCAAGAAGAAACATAAACAATCTACTCTTACACTTGGATATTTCAACAAGCATCTAAATCTGTCATTATTTAACAAATCTAATGTGATAACAACCACTAAAGTTATAGTTACACCAATCACCAACATCAAACAAGTGAAAGCAAATACTGCTTTACTCAACAGCCACAGGGTATGTATCTTTCCTGAGCCCACTTGGAACATTTACCAAGGACCACATTCTTGTCTAAAAGGTAGATATACCTCAACAAATATAAAGGAATAGGAATCATACACTGTATGCTATTAGATGGCAGAGGGAGAAAACCAGAAGCTAGAAAAAATAATAATGAAAACTCAAAATGTTTGTAGATTAATCAATACACATCTATAAACATACAATGATAAGCAGAGTGTGTATGTATGTGTATGTGTATATATACATACACACATACATATATATATATACACATACAGATACACACACATACACACACATATATACATATGTATATATA
>JADRCC010511724.1:0-11499 GCA_019843855.1 Hylomyscus alleni
TAAGTTAAGAAAAAAATCAGATAAACTTTTATTTTCCTATTTTATAATTCCAGTTTCTGTTGTAATTTCATTTGGTAATGTGAAAGTTTCCTTTTTGTTTTTCCCTTCTTTTTTTGTCATTTATTTATTTATTTATTTATTTATTTATTTATTTTTGTACTCCAGATTTTATCATCCCCACCTAGGTCCACCCTCTGACTCTTCCACATCCCATTCCTTCTTCCCACCCCTCTGTCTCCATGAGGATGTCACCACCCTCCAACCCCCACACAACCAGACCTCTAAATTCCTTGGGGCTTCCAGTCTCTTGAGGGTTAGGTGCATCATCTCTGACTGAACCCAGACCCCTTAGTCCTCTGCTGTGTATGTGTTGGGGAGTCTCATATCAGCTTGTGTAGCTGTCTGTTTAATGATCTAGCATCTGAGAGATCTTGGGGATCCAGGTTAATCGAGACTGCTGGTCCTCCAACAAGGTCACCCTTATTAGACTATGCTATGAATTATATAGGGTATTTGAGCTATTCTTCATTACAATGGAAATGAAGATGATGAAATCTTCTTAGACTCAAAGAATATCTCAGAAGAAGGAGCAGAAAAAGTGTAAGGATTGGATTTAAGGATAAGGGGCACATCATACTGTTATCTTGATGACTCAACCACTCTAATAATTAACTCACACTATCTTCATCTCTTTGCATTAGTCTGGTACAAAATAGGACCTTTCAGCAGCCAGTTATGGATGGAGGAGTAGCTCACAGAGCTCTACCACTCCATGATGAACTACTGGCTTTATATCTGTGTATGAGATGGTCTAAAAACTAATTAAATTAATAAAAAGTTTGACACTTCATAATTTAGAAGGTATAAGATGACGGAGTGTAGTGGTGTTTAGGTAAGAAAGTGTCATGATGAAATTCATTAATTTCTAAGCTACTCAAAAAATTGCAAATATATTGATGAGAAAAAATAAAACTTTTCCTTATCCTTATTTTTTAGTTAATTTACAAAGCAGTAGATTTGCATTTACATATCAGGATATGAAGGAGGACTTCTTTATGGATTAGGGATTAATCTTTCCAGTTGAACATGCTCCATTTCATTCAGTATTGAATATATGAAGCGCAATGAAGATAAGGAAAATATGTTGATTATAGTAAAAGTTCAAAAGAGCTCACTGACTTTAGTTTTAATTAACAACAGCATTTAAAAAAATTAATTCTAGTAATAATTTGGTTAATATCATTCATTTTCGAGGGAAGATATTTAAAAAGAGAATGTTTTCAATGAGGTATTGGGATGCACTGTAAAAGCTGACAGAACTGAAAAAGCAAGGTTGAATGTAAACGTTTTCAGTGCAGTAATAAAAGTAGAAACTTGGGAGGAATTACAGTTACAACTCTATTCTTGCAAAATACAAACAAAGGAAAGAATGAAACAAAACAAAACAAAACCAAGAAAACAAAAATAATACTTTAAAACTTTCATATAGAAATGTATTTGAAACTGGCTGAATGTTCCCGTATTCTATAGCCATATCCAGAAATTTTGCAACATTCTGCCAATTAAAATAAAACATCTGCTACAGCGAAAGCATATAAAGAACTTAGCAGTTGGCACCTCCCTCCTTTCAGCAAGACAATAGCTGAACAAACTAAAACTCCAGTTTTTGAAGCTCATCAGAGAATTGAGATAACAGCACACAAACTCTCATTGAACTCTGGAGAAACGGGTGCCTTAGTCCTTTTGCTATAAAAAAAAAAAATACAATAAACTGTATCTTAAAAACAAAGTGATTAATTTGTCGCAGTTCTGGCATCTGGTAAGTCAGGGATTAAGGCACTGGAAGATTTGGGGTTTGATATATATCAGTTTGCTGACTCATAAAACACCAGATTCACTTTTGTCCTTTTGAACAAATAACAGCATCTTGTCCTGAGTCTATTTTGTGCCTACTCATCTGGCTTCCAAGCCCACATCTCTCTACCCATGGCTACATCTTCTTTGGTAACACATTTGCAATTATCTGAGACCCTGACTCTGGTCCAGATGTATGAATAAAAATAGTAAATATTTCTACAAAATAAGCATAAATTAAAATAACCAATAAATATATAATTCATGAGTAACTGTCATGTTGTTTTTTAACTAAGTACTGTGCTCTCCCCTAAACAGATGTTGCAAGTTTACTGGGACCCTCATCTAAGATCCATATTATCTTGCTCTGTGTGGTCTTTTTCCTAAAAAATATATATCAATGAGCTCCAATAACAATAATCTCTCTGAGGCATTAGCTACTTTTGGTCACTGGCTAAAGATAGAGAATATTTGGCTCCTATCTAAAGGAAATACATGGACATAATGTGGAGCAGAGACTGAAGGAAAGGCCATCCAGAGACGGCCTCACCTAGGGATTCATCCCAAATACAGACACCAAACTCAGATACTATCGCGGATGCCAAGAAGTACTTGCTGACAGGAGCCTGTTATAGCTGTCTCCTGAGAAGTTCTGTCAGAGCCTGACAAATACAGAGGCAGATGCTAACAGTCAACCATTGGAGTGAGTACAGGGACCCAATGGAAGAGTTAGAGAAAGGACTGAAGGAGCTGGAGGGGTTTGGAACCCCAATAGGAAGAACAACAATACCAACCAGCCTGACCTCCCTCCCCCTAGAGCTCCCAGGGACTAAACCACCAACCAAAGAGTACACATGAAGAGACCCATAGCTCCAGTCTCAGATGTAGCAGATGATGACATTATCTGCTCTTGGTCCTGTGAAGTCTCAATTCCCTACTGTAGGGTAATGCCAGGGTGGTGAGGTGGAAGTGGGTGGGTGGGAGCGGAAGCATCCTCAAAGAAGCAGGAGTAGGGAGATGAGATAGGGGGGTTCCAGAGGGGAAACCTGGAAAGGAGTTAGCATTTGAAATGTAAATACATAAAATATCCAATAAAAAATAAAAGAAAAATAATCCTTAAATTCCTTATTGGCTTAATATAAGGTATTCTATAATTTCGTTCTGTGGATTATTTTACTCACATATGGGGGTGGAGTGGGATAAAGGTGCTCTCTAGATGCTCTTTTGTAAGAGCGAAATTCTGATTTTATAGAGTCCCAGTATTATGACCTAGTCATTTCATATTTATCTTAGCCTCTAAATATGAAAATGCTCTTTATTAGTTTTAAAGAGATGATATTTTAGGAGATTTTATCAATCCATAGAAACCACATAATAAAAGAATGAGAGTCATGAACTTCTTACGTGCAAGAGATGATGTTGGGGCTAAAGGATGTTAAGAATACCAAAGTTACAAATTAGTCAATATCTGGAGAATAATTATACATAATTATATATTTCTATCTATATAAAGAACTATCCAGGATTGTAGTCTGAGTGGTCATTTGACAGGCTTACTGATATTTTACCTTTTGTAATTCAACACGAGTTTCATAATGAGGAGTCAATGAAAATACATTCATGGATTTTCTGGAAAGATCAAAGGATCTCAATGTCATAATCACAAATAATTAGCTTCTATAAAAGGCAAAGGATTTATCACCATCTGTTCCACCTGCAGAAGAGCCAGAATGCAACAAACATAAAGAATACCCGATTGACTCCTTGTGGGTCGGAATGAGTGAAAAAAGAGTATGTCAGCTTGAATATATGTCAACAAAAATTCCACCAAATGAAGACAAATTACATAGAAAATAAGCAGAATATATCAAATGCTGTTTCACATTTCAATGAGTTATAACATATACACAATTGTACAACTCCGGTTTTAGAAGTAAAAGTAAGAAAAATATAGCAAAAGAAATATTGGAAGTAATAATGGAAGAAAATTTTCAAAAGTTAATAACATAACAGCAAATAGTATAAATTCTGCAGGATAAATACACAATACCAAGTGGTAAAGTTTTGCAATATTTATACCTGAGCAAATGATATGAAAGCAAAATAAAAGTAAATACAGGAAAAGAAGCTAGGATGAAAGAGAATCACTTTACATATAGAAGAGGACAATAAGAACTTTTGTCTGAAGTCAGAGAAAAAAATGAATAGAAGAGAAAACTCAAGTGCCCAAAACATAAACTAAACCTAAACCATTAACCTTCAACTCCTCTCAAATTAATCTTTAAAGGTGGAAAAATATTAGATGTTTCCAGAAAATACAAGTCAATGAATTTATCATCAGTACTTCATGATGTAATAATCAAACTAGTTTGAAATTGATGAGCAAAACAACATAGACCAGAAATTCATGTTTGTATAGAGAATGGAAACATATTAAAGAAGGAATTATTTAAGCTGAATATTTTTCTTATTATTGTTGATTTAAAAATATCAATGTTTAATCTTGTATTTGAACAATGAGCAAGCTGACTAAGTGAATACTTTGAATTAGTGAACTCAGTAATATGTAGACAACTGTATCTCAAGGTAACCTCACTATCCATGATGTAATTTGTGATGATCTAGCTTCATATTAAATGAAAAAATACAAGATATAGAGGAACCAAGAGATTAACAGAATCATGAAATGACAAAACTGACAAAAGTGAATAACAATAAATAAATAAATAAATAAAAGTAGAGGAAGTAGAAAAAGAATTTGGGTGGAAAAGATATTTTAAAAAGTCCAATAAACAGAAGGCAGTTACAAACTTCACAACTATCATATTTTAGTGGATGCTTGTATAAATCCTGATAAGCCTGAGTATTTTTGTACAATGTTAACATTGGTATTCTGGATAAATTTCGTATTTGAGGACATTTTAGGGTGAACTATATATCTAGTTTGGCGGACTGAGCAAAGCTACTTGCCCTCTGTAGCGTGATAGGCCTCACAGAATCGTGTGAGAGCTGGATTGGAAGAAAAGTTCTTATAATAGAAGTTGGTCTTTAACATCTTTCTTTGAACTGGGGCATTAGCCTTTCCTACTATTCCAGGGTAACATTAACACATACATTTGTCCAAGAGGTCGTAAGGCTGTTGAATTACACGGTCAGCTTTTTAAATTCTCATCAATTTAGACTCAAAATGATGCTGCATCATAGCACCCTTATATCTTCAGAGTGACACTTTATTCTGAAGACCTTGGGATTTAAAAGACTGCAGTAATCTCATGAGAAGAATTCTATTAATCTAGCTCTGTTTGAATCATATATAGTGTTCTTGCAGCTGAAAATTTAAAAAATTCTGAGAACTTCTTCATGTGTGCCAAATTAATCTAATTGTACTTGCTTCCTTTCCTTCCCATAGCTTTTCCCACGTCTTCTGACTCTCTCAACCTCCAAACAGCATCCACTCTTCTTAAATTATAATTATATATAACTAGTTGAGTACGTTTAGTGTTTCAGTTTCAGACATTTATGGGGTGTGTGTGCATGAGCATACCCACATGCATGCCTTATGCATGTGCATGTGCTGTGTATGTGTGTGCTTAGGGTTGATCACTGGTATTGGCTACCATAGCAAGGACTTCTGTCTTGAGAAAACTGCTTCTTCTTCTTTCCTTACAAGTTATTAACTGCCAGAAGCTCTCTATCTAGTGATGAGGATTTGTGAGTTTCCCCATTCATGTTAAAATGTCAACTTGTGATTGTCACTGTGAGATTCTCAATAGGATATTATATAGTTTTATGGATCCAACTCCTGGTCATATATAGAAGACTCTGTGTTGCAGAAGAAACCCTGTTTCTCTGCCTCTTAAGATCTTCCTTCCTGCTTTCCCTGAAATTCCCTGAGCTCTATGTTTAAGAGTTCTGTTTTTGACGTATAGTCTTGGACTGAGCACACCATGGTCTCTTATTCTCTTCATTTCAATCTATTGTGAAACTGAGCTACAATTTTCCTTTAAATTTTACCGTGGTGTGAAGTTTATCAGAACATAATATAAGCCATATTTTGAAATTTTACAATTTAGATGTTTTCTTGTAAAGAATATGTAGTACATAGAATTTCAAAATAATGAGTAGCAAGAACTTTAGTTATAGTCGGTAATATGATCACAAGGCCAAACAAACAAAACACTGCATTGTAATTCACTGAGAGTGTTTCTTTCATACTGTCCTTTGTGTTTGCAAATCATTTTGTCTACAAAACACATGATCTCTTTTTGTCTATAAGGTGTCTGAAAACTGAGATAGTAAATGGTGTGCTGCATGAAGCTCCCAAATATATAGAATTATTTTTACTCTCTCAGTGACATTGGCATAGATATAGGCTATATTAGACCAGATTAAAAGTACCTAAAGGCAGGATTATTAGGAGGCAGATTTCAGATGGGTTCACTGATCTCACAGGTGGCTATCAATGAGTCACACACATCCAGGGTAAAGCAAGGAGATGCTCTGGGCTTTGAGCATGGGGTGATAACCTATGAAACAGGAACTGAGATTGTGTCCATACATTTTCAAAAACGAAGCCACTTTAGGGTGGGTTGCTGAAAACTCAGAGACAAGGTTTTCTGCAAGTGAGCAGGAAAGTTTTCTCTTTGTGAGCAGGATTGGGGAAAGAAGAGATGGGATTCCCAAGCATGTGTGGGGGATGGGCAGTACTTAGCGTTGCAAAATAATCTGAAATATTATGTTATTTAGCAGGTCAAAAGTGACAAATACATTTTGATATATTAATAATATAACATAATACTTTAGAAAATATAACTCTATAGCAAGATGAGGAATAAAAATAATTCCACTTCAAGATGAGAAATATGGGGATATGGATATGGATATATATCATACTTCTTTGACAAGTATTAATATTGTTCATGCATGTTGCTGCTTATTTTAAATATTTTAGAGAATAGAAGATGTTATGTTGCAAGATATTTGATCATATTGTGAACCTTGAGATTGTGTTATTTACTGAAAAAAACTATTTTTAGTTGTGGTGTGGCTCAGCCCTTAGGACATACCTTTAATCCCTTTGATTGGAATACAGATGCACGATTTTCTTTTTCTTAGATATTTTCTTTATTTACATTTCAAATGTTATCCCCTTTCCTGGTTTCTTCCCCACCAAAAATCCCTATCCCATCTCCCCTCCCCCTGTTCACCAACCCATCCACTCTCACATTCCCCTACACTGGGGCATCTAGCCTTCTCAGGACCAAGGGCCTCTCCTCCCATTGATGTCCTACAAGGTCATCCTCTGTTACATAAGCAGCTGAAGCCATGGGTCCTTCCATGTGTACTCTTTGGTTGGTGGTTTAGTCCCTGGGAGCTCTGGGAATACTA
The DNA here is from genome assembly GCA_019843855.1 of Hylomyscus alleni. Classification (NCBI taxonomy): domain Eukaryota; kingdom Metazoa; phylum Chordata; class Mammalia; order Rodentia; family Muridae; genus Hylomyscus; species Hylomyscus alleni. The sequence goes on from JADRCC010511724.1 coordinate 7,243, forward strand.
GTTAGTTCATATTGTTTTTCCTCCTATGGGGCTGCAAACCCCTTCAGCTCCTTGGGCCCTTTCTCTAGCTCCTCCATTAGGGACCCTGTGTTCAGTATAATGGTTGTGTGTGAGCATCCACCTCTTGCCAGGCACTGGCAGAGCCTTTTAGGAGACATCTATATCAGGCTTCTGTCAGCAAACATTTGTTGGTATCTACAATAGTGTCTGGGTTTGGTGATTGTATATGAGCTGGACTCCCAGGTGGGACAGTCTCTGGATGACCTTTCCTTCAGTCTCTGTTCCACACTTTGTTTCTGTATCTCCTTCCATGGGAACACTCTTCCACTGCTGGTTGTATTGCAAGCTGGTACAACCACTCTGAAAATCAGTTTGGCAGTTCTTCAGAAAATTGGACATAGTAATACCTAAGGACCCAGCTATATCACTCCTGGGCATATACCCAGAAGATGCTTCGACATGGAATAAGAACACATGCTCCACTATGTTTATAGCAGTCTTATTTATAACAGCCAGAAGCTGGAAAGAACCCAGATGTCCTTCAACAGAGGCGTGGATACAGAAAATGTGGTACTTTTACACAATGGAGTACTATTCACCTATTAAAACAATAAATTCATTATAAATTCTTAGGCAAATGGATGCATCTAGAATATGTCATCCTGAGTGAGATAACCCAATCACAAAAGAACACACATGGGATATACTTACTGATAAGTTGATATTAACCCAGAAACTCAGAATACTGAAGATACAATCCACAGACCACCTGAAGATCAAGAAGAAAGAAGAAAGAAGGTCTTTCTTAGAAGGAGGAACAAAATACCCTCTTAGGATACTCTTAGGACACACCTTTAATCCTAAACAATTAAGGTTGAGTTAGCTTGTAAAAAGAGGCACCCATATTTAAAATGATGTCTAATTGAGTGGCAAAGTGAAGAATCAGAGAAAGATTTCACAGTATAGGATGTGTCCACCTCTCACCAGGAGTTTTTTTTAAGAGAACACAGAGAGAGAAACAAAGGAGAAATGAGAGACTAACTGGGACAGTTGTAGAGAGAGATGTTGCAGAGAGAGAACAAATTAGACACAGGTGAAGAAAGAACAAGCAGAGAATGAGAAGTAGCCAGAAGATTAGAACAGATATCCAGAGTTAGTTTGTGGCTAAGCAGAGTAATTTAGAGAAGCTGATACAAGCCAGTCTGAACCAGTCAGTTTGGAGAGGAGTTTGAGACAGAACAGCTGAATTGCACAAGCCAGCCACAGCTCATTAAGAACTAAAAAGAGTGAGTGTATTCAGCAGTAAGTCTCAGAGGCTGAAAATATTCTGTTTAAATTAGTTTGTACAGAGGCTAGAAGGTTTTGGGACTAGGTGTATGTTAGCACAGTGAGGCAATAATACTAGGAGATGGCAGTTACATTAGGCAAATAAAAGTTACATTCACAATGTCAAGGGCAAATTTAATGTTTCAGTAAAGTGGCTGTTGAAATAAGAAAAAATATCAATGATGAGAAGAAGTACTGAATAATTATTAAGAAGTAATTGTTCAAGAAGTAATAGTATTTCTTCGCGCACATCTAAAAATATAATATCAACTGAGAAGTGAAATCTGACAGAATGGAAAAGAAGAGCAGACAAACTCTGCCTTGGTGATGCAAGCTTAGGAACTTCTATTTCAGCAATAGATCAAGCCAGCAGAATAGCATTAATGATATAGTTGGCTTGAAAAGATATATCAATCAACTTAGTTTAACTGACATATATATGAAATATTCCTATCAGAATATGCAATGTCTTTTCAGTCTCAAATAGAAAAGTCACCAAGAAGGGCCAAATTAAGGAATGTAAAATGTAACTTCTTATCAAATTTAAAAGAAAAGAGACCGGGCAACTATATCCGCAGTGGAATCAAAAGAAAAATTATCAACAACTGGAACAAAGCTGTGAAGTTTCAAGTATTTTGTGATTTGATCCAGAATGATACTTGACAGAATGGTCCAGAAGAATACTCAAGAAGAACTTCAATATGTTTAATGCCATGCTGGGGTAACTTAGTAGGAGATTTCTTGTTTCATTATGTACATAATCCTGCTTCTAATCCAGGGGCCGTAATTTAATACCATTACACTCATGAATTCTCAGCATCTGTGGCTAATTATCTGTCCAAGGTATGCATGAGACCATCACAACAAGAATCCCAGCATCGACGGTGGAGGTGCCTCCTGAGCCCACTACTTACTGAGGTGCTGTTGGCCATTAATTTTTGCCTAGGGAACAAAAATAACCATTTTAGTGTGTTCCTTCCTGAATGTTTCCTGACTTCCCAGTGGCCTGACTTGCATCACATATGGATAATACTAAAGAAACTTAGTGGTTATCAATGACAAAAAGAAAAATAAATGAAAGAAACAAATGGAATTGTTTTAGGAGATATGAGGGAGTTGAAGGAGGGAAATGGGTTGTGTGGCTACTCATATTCTATTGTATATATGTATGTAAATTGAAGACAAGAACTAAATGAAAATGAACTGAAACAAATTGTTCTGAAAGGACACTTAAAGATAAGATTACAATTATTTTTTGTGGCTGTAGTGATGTATTGATGGTATTCAAGAGAGTAGGGAGGGCTCCCTAGGCCCCTCCTGTTATTATGGGGGTCTGGGATGGAAATTGTGAGGGAGATGCTCAGTGTTGGGGTAGGGACTCCTCAGCAACTGAGGGCCTCTCTCTTGCTCTCATTATCCTTGCTGGGGTGGGTGGTCCAGGGCTTCTTACTCCTTGGAGGCCATGTAGGCCTTGAGGTCCACCACTCTGTTGCTGTAGCTGTATTTATTGTCATATCAGAAAATGAGCTTTACAAAGTTGTCATTGAGAGCAATGCCAGTCCCAGTGTCAGAGGTAGAAGAGTGGGAGTTGCTGTTGAAGTCGCAGGAGACAACCTGGTCCTCAGTGTAGCCCAGGATGCCCTTCAGTGGGCCCTCAGATGCCTGCTTCACCACCTTCTTGATGTCATCATACTTGGCAGGTTTCTCCAGGCGGCATGTCAGATCCACAACTGATACGTTGAGGGTAGGAACACGGAAAGGCCATGCCAGTGAGCTTCCCATTCAGCTCTGGGATGACCTTGCCTACAGCCTTAGCAGCACCAGTGGGTGCAGGGATGATGTTCTGGGCAGCCCAACGGTCATCACGCCACAGCTTTCCAGAGGGGCCATCCACAGTCTTCTGAGTGGTAGTGATGGCATGGACCGTGGTCATGAGCCCTTCCACGATGCCAAAGTTGTCATGGATAACTTTGGTCAGGGGAGCTAAGCAGTTGGTGGTGCAGGATGCATTGCTCACAATCTTGAGTGAGTTGTCATATTTCTCGTGGTTCACACCCATCACAAACATGGGGGCATCGGCAGAAGGGGCAGAGATGATAACTCTTTTGGCCACACCCTTCAAGTAGGCCTCTGCCTTCTCCATGGTGGTGAAGACACCAGTAGACTCCACAACATACTCAGCACCAGCATCACCCCATTTGATGTTAGCGAGATCTCACCCCTGGAAGATGGTGATGGGCTTCCCGTTGATGACAAGCTTCCCATTCTCAGCCTTGACTGTGTCATTGAATTTGCCATGGGTGGAGTCATACTGGATCATGTAGACCATGTAGTTGAGGTCAATGAAGGGGTTATTGATGGCAACAATCTCCACCTTGCCAGATACAGAGCAGAAGGCAGCCCTGGTAACCAGGTGCCCAATCCGGCCAAATATGTTCACACCGACCTTCACCATTTTGTCTACAGGACGAAGCTGGCACTGCACAAAAAGACACGACTGTCTCTGGAACAGGAAGGAGCAGAGAGCCTAAAATTATAATTTTTATTTCTTTTTTATTGGATATTTTCTTTATTTACATTTCAAATATTTTTCCCTTTCCAGATCTCCCATTCAGAAATCCCTTATCCAATGCCCCCCGCCCCCTGTCTCTATGAATGTGCTCCCCCACCCACCCACCTACCCACTCACTCACTCTGGTCTTCCCTCTCTGGCATTACTTTACACTGGGGCATCGAATCCACCTCAGGCCCAAAGGCTACTCCTCTGAGTAAATGATGTTCAACAAAGGCCAACTTTTGATACATATGCTGCCAGAGCCATGGGTTCCTCCATGTGTACTCTTTGGGTGGTGTTCCAGTCTCCTGGAGCCCTGGAAGGTCTGGCTGGTTGACACTGTTGCTCCCCCATTGGGGCTGCAAACACCCTCAGCT
>JADRCC010511729.1:0-11589 GCA_019843855.1 Hylomyscus alleni
TGGAACATTTTAAAATGCAGGGCTGACTCTATTTCCTGTGTCTCTGTACAAAATCACTATGAAAGCAACTGGACCAACTAATGATATCTCATGCTGACATAGTGCCACCAGTGCCTGCTTTACTAAGCACTAGAACACTAATAAAATATGTGCCATAAATTACATTTCAAAAGCATCATGGGAGAACAAGATTTCTCCTTGAAAGAACTCCATGAAGAATACTTTGATAAAATAAGGGAAGAAAGCCTTTTATGATGGCTCAAAAAATTACTCATTTGTGTCTTATAAATCTAGACTTCGGTAGGCAGGTCTTCCTTTGAATATATTGCTTTTTTATGTGTACGACATATTCCTAAACAGCCCTAATTAAATCATCTGGAACTCTTTGCCCAAAAAGCATCAGATCCACTGCCCACTTTTTTGAATTGGTCTAACATCCCTCCACCCAAAATCTTACTCTCTCCCCTAAAGATTATAAGTGAGCCACATCACGATGGATTAGAGAACGGAGACCAGCTTTGATGTGGGAGACTTCAGCTCCAGCACTGTGACTATAAAGAAAGCCTTCCTGTCATTCTCTGAGGCTCAATTTCTTCCTTTGTGAAGAAGATATTTGCTCACTCTAAGTCAGAGATGGTAATGCAAATGCAAGCAAGCTAAGTGAATGAGGGAGATGTATGCAGAAAGAACATGAGTGTCTCCTTCGTCTTTACGTACAGTTTCTCTCCAGGTCTGGTAGATTCTTCTGTGCTAACTTCCTGGAGGGTGTGTCCTCTTCTCCATTCTGTGACTTGAGCCATTCTTTTCATCTTCACCCATTCAAACATCTTTTTCAGCTGTGTGCGGTAGGGCATACCTTTGATCCCAACACTTATGAGGGAGAGGTAGGCAGATCTCTGTGAGTAGAGGCCAGACTAGTCTATATAGCAAGTTCTGGAATAGCCAGGGATACAGAGAGAAACTCTGTCTCACGGGGGAAAAAAACAGGAATCAAACACATTTTTTTCAGCTTTAATTTTACCTAATAAAACAGCTTCATTTGGGTTCTCATTCTATATACTGCAGTTGGGGTGATTTTTCTGAAATAAAAGTCCAGTGGATCCTTGATGTTCATAGGACCCAAATGCAGCCTTCTATAAAGCAGATGAAAGCCACTGCCCATCTTCTGCTGTCCATTTTCCAGCACCATGATTTGTTCAATAGCTACCCTCAGCTATTGATTGGCAAGGATCTATTTCTCACCTCCAGGCATTTTTTGATACTATTTCCTCTGCCTTTTATGGTGCCTCTATGAATTAGTCAGGGTGACAAAGTACTGCTCCAGAAACAAATGTCCCATAAATCTCATTCACATGACCAGTGTTGTCACTAGGAAGCAGGGGAGAGGAGAATGTCTGCTTATTATAGAAACTTTATGACTCAAGCTAATACAGGCTGCATTCCAACACTAACTTCCACAAATGCAAAAGCAAAAGAAAGAGGGTGTAAAAACTGTCTCCTCAGCTTTCTACCTAAGTCAAATTTCATTGGCCAAAGTTCTCTGGAGAGCTTGGGAATACAATCCTCTCATGGACCAGTAGAGAGTTGATGGTATTTACATGAACAGCTCAAATGATGTTCATACTTCATTTCTCACCTGCTTGCTAAATAAACTCCTACATTTAAGTTCAGCTTCATTGTCTCCTCCAGAAAGACTTCCTTATACAAATTCATCATAACAGCACTTGTTTCCTTTGCTTCTTACTCCATACTATGGTTGGATAGGTGTCTCCTAAGGGTCTGAGTGTTAATGGCTTGATCTCCAAGGCTGATGGAAGGTAGTGAGACCTTTAGGAGGTAGCAAGTAGTGAGGTCTTCAGATACTTGAAAGAGATTGTAAGAACTCAAACAATGGCTTCTCTTTGGCTTCATGGTCATGATTTAAGCAGTATATTAAATATTTCCTGCCACTGTAGCCCAATATCTCTACCAGAAACCTAAAGCAATGAAGCCTATCAGTCATGGACTGGAACCTTCAAACCTCTGAGCCAAAGCGAACATGTTTCTCTTTATAAATGAATTACCCCAAGCATTTTGTTATAGTGACACAAAGCAGCTTAACATTTTACAGTACAAAGAACACCACTCTGGGGAATACATAGGAACTAGACTTTATTCATAACTACATTTGGAGTTTAAATTGAGGTCTAGAGAGGGTTAGAGATCAAGTGTCTCTGATATCAAGGGACTAAATGTTTCTGTGTATTGTCTGGGCCAATAGCTAACTGGCCAAGTGCCCAAGCCCAAGTTTCTTAGGTGGCAGGACAAGCAGAAGGATTCTGGAGCCTTCTGAGCCACTCCTCAAGTACCTGGCACCTCCAAAGAAAACAGAGATCTTGCTGCAAACACCAGGAATTGGACGGAGCTTCCCTTCCACATCTACCTCCAGATCAACAAAGGCCCTGTCTCCCGGTAAAAGCGCTTGTTGAGACATGGCTGGCTAGTTCTTCCCATCTGCCAATCCCTGTTGCTGTGACTGGCTCTTCAAGTAAATATGACTTCTGACTAAGAATTAAACAGTCAAAGAATGCCTACTCTTCCCATCTTCCCTTGCTGCTTTAGGACAATCATGTAATTTAAGGTCTGGCAAACAGATGAACCGGCACAGGAATTAGGTGTGGAGATTAGTCGGTAATGGAGAAGACGGATGTGAAATGAAACACCCATTCCTCAAAACCAACAGAAAAGAAGAAAGGGAGTGGAAAGGAAGCAGCTTCCTGATCTTAGTGTCCTTGTGACCGGAAGCCGTTCCTTCATAAGCATCTCTGGAGTGTGTTTCCGGTAGTCATTCTCACAAAGCCAACATCTCTCCACATTGCAGATGTCCTGGGCATATCCACCAATGTGTACCTTCTCCTGGGGGAGACGTGAACAAAAGTCTACTCACCCACATAGGAGACCAATGGCAGACCAAGGAAATCATTCTGCATGGGTCTAACTAACGGACCAGTGAGTTTATTAGAGTTAGCTTACAGCATGTGTGAGTCAGAGGCTCCTGCAGCCCAGGTGATGACTCACAGAAGCTGCAGCCTGAAGCTTGTCTCTGTACCACTTTCAGTTAGCTTCCCCTGCAGGAGTCTTCTCTCCTCAACCACGGTTACTGCTTATGTAACTGTAGGGAGAAGCCCTTGGGTTGTAGCCTTCACCAGCTTACTGGCCTTGTAAGGCTAACTCCCTTCCTGAATCTGATGAGCCTTCCTCCTCCCTCTAGGAGGGAGTGTTTCAATCTGGGGACTTAGCTAGACAACATCCACCTGGAAAAACATGAGCAACAGCCAGCAGCTATGCAGACATCAGTCTTTGCCGAAGGCTTTTTCTCTTTTCTCAAAACATCTCCTCCAGGCTGTTTCCTGTTCTTTATCCCCATCCCAGATGTGAATTGATGCTTCTCCCCATCTACTAACGTGGTTTTTGGATAAAACAACAAGACCAGGGCCAAAGGTTCCACTCTCCTCTAATACTTCATGGGAAGTCTTTAAGGAGTCAGTTGATGAATTGAATATACTTGAACTTATTTTGAACTTAGAATTCAAGTATTTCTCTTAAGACAAAGGCCTATTTCCTACTAGACTGATCTGTCCCCTGACTATAGGCTCCTGGTAGGGATGAGCCCATCCCGCCACACACCGGGTCCCACATTCTCCAGAGAGGTTACTGGAGCTCTCAGTACAAGTAGAAATACAGACTCCAGGGCTGCCTACACCGCCTCCTTCCAGCCACTATCCTTCCTCCTTCCACTTTGCCCTAGGCTCATCCATAACTAGCCGCACTAATAGTACAGCCGAATCCCTCACAGATGAACCTGGCCTTCCTACTTCGAACAGGATCAACATGAGAGATAGCTTTGATCTCTACCTCCAACACTGAGCCCACGGCAGTGAATGAGTTTAGTTTCCTTTTTTGCAAAAGTAAAGAAAAGCAAAATGTCTTTATTTTGATGATTAAATACAGTTGCATACTTGTACAGTTGCATATCAGCCCTTACTGAAAGCCCAAGTCAGTTATCTGCTAGGTGGGAGAAACCTAACATGTAATAGTTTGCTGTAAGCTTTTATTATATATCACGTCCATTCCATGCATTCCATCAGACAGCTGTGGATGGATAAGCTCCATATCTGCCTGTGAGCTAGAAATTCCACATGTCATGTAACCCACTCCTCCCTCTCTTAACAGCTGGTCTTCAGGCTGCCTCTGCCCAGACCCTCCCAGAATAGATAGGGAATGTTGGCCGAGGGTGTCCCTCCAAATAAGTCCCTCACAAGCAGTGAGGACCAAAGACCGGTGGGACTTCTGGCATTTCCTCCATCTCTTTGGGCCAGGAACAGGAGAGGACCCTGGGCATCTGGCCATTTCATTTAGCATTTTATTCATCCCTTGGCTCTGGCTGCCAACAGCATCTGGTTGCTGTCACTGCGTAGAGGACACTTGGGTCTCAGGCTCTTTGACCTCTCAAGGACTATGAGCACTGACTGGACTTATCAGAATGCTGTGTTCTGAGCCAAAGAGCTCTGCCAACAATGAGGAAGAAACAGTCTGAACCCAGTGGGAAATCCAAATGTGGATGGGGAACTGGGCATGGGGGTTGGCTCCAGCCAAGCTGAGCTGCCCAGAAAAATCCCTCTGTCTGCCCTGGTCTCCCCTTCCCAGGCTTGTTACAAAGAGCTAGAGAAGCACTGGAAAAGGGAGATGTGATGTGCCAACCTTTTTGAACACAGAGAAATCCTCTTTGCAAGACCACTTCTCTGTCATGATTCTCATTATTATGAATTAATACTTAATTAATTAACAATCATACCTCATTGTTTAATCTCATCCAGGTACATCGAGCAATACTAGAATCTTCACCACTGTGAAAAAGGGAAAAAAAAATAAACAATCAGGATGAGCCACTAAACGTGGTGCTTTCACATGTGTTTATCTTCTGAAGTTATAGAAATCCAACCCTTTAGAGGCTAAGTGAGCTTTCCAGGGGCTCACTCTTCAGGGGCTGAGTATGAATGCAAAGTTAGTTTTGCATAACTGAGAATCCACCTTCTATCTTGGTATACTTCGTTGCATTTTTCTACCTTTGACTTTTACCAATAAGGCATCTGTAAGCCAGATTTTATGTGAACATCAACTTCTTCTCTCTAGGTTGTGTACCTTGGGTTGAAACTGATGACTCGTATGGTAACTTTTTCAGGATTGTTTCAGATGTGGTTGGTCCTTTGGTTTCTTCATCATTCTAGGAGCAGGGTCAGTTTCTTCAGGAACTAGTAAGAGTAATGCCAGAGAGGCTTGTAGTTAATATGAAGCCCACTTAAAGGGCCATCACTTGGCTAGGAATTTTAAGTCTCCAATCTATGAGCATGAGAGGCCTGGCCACTTAGACTTTGTTTCACAGTGTTTTGTGGTTTGTACAATGTAATTTTTGTGCTACTTTTGATAAATTTGTTTCTAGATAATTTCTTCTTTTTATTTGTTTCTATATAACTTCTTTTTATACTGTACTATAAGCAAAATGTTTTCTTAATTTCATTCTAGGAATGTCGATAGATTGTTATAGAAATATGTTTGTTTGTTTGTTTTTTAACTGTGATCTTGTACTTCACAACAAGGATGAATTCATTCTCATAGAGTTTTTAGCAGAAACCTTAGGATTTTATACAAATGATCACAGCATATGCAACTAGAGTACTTTTAAAATATATTTTTATTGATGTATATGTGCATCTGCATATATGTATGCAAGTATCTGGACAGCCAGAGAAGAGCATCAGATCCCCTCGAGCTGTAATTTGAAATAGTTGTGAGCTGCTCAATGTGGGTGTTGGGAACCAAACCTGAGTCTTCTGCCAAGGGTAGCAAGTGCTCTTAAGCACTGACACTGCTTGACAGCTCCTTGGAGATACTTTTACATCCTTCTTTGTGATAAAGGCTATACAACCTTCCCCTCCTTCCCTCCTTCCTTTTTCTTATTGTTTCTTCTTTTCCCTTTTCCTTCTTAATTGCATTAGCTGGATCCTCCAGGATAATATTGAATAAATTATGTAATAGCAAACACATTTGCCATTTTCTCCTGCTAGAACAAGTTTTACATTTTTCATTGTTAACTGGGTGAGTAGCTGTGCATTTCACAGAAAACAATTATCAGGCTGAGAATTTTCTGTTTGTAGTTTATTAAAGATTTTTATAAATTTAAAATAGGTTATGGATAATGATTGTGGTTATACACACCTGAAAGCTAGTGCTTTGAGGGCAGAGACAGAGAAAACAGGAGATCAAGGTCATCCTCATCTACTTGGAAATTTCAAGGCTATCCTGGGCTATAATATAAGAACCTGTCTCAATGCAAACAAACAAAAACTCATCATAGATGTTGTCACTTGAGTTCTCTGTGCCTATTGAGATGATTAAATGAATTTAACCCATCAGATGTCTACAGATATTAGAAACTGTTCTGGGGGGTCAAAGATCACTCCATTGGGTGTAGAGAGTAGAGGAAGCCCAAGTGGATAGATGAGTATTGTTGACATGAGCACAGGAATGTGCGGGACCACAGTGTCCCAACCCCAAGGTAATGGCAAAGCCTTTCCCTAGTTAGGCTCAGAGGAGCAACAAGCCATCCTGCAGGGTTCAAGTACAAACAGTAGAACAATGCATAGAAAAAATAGTAACTGCAGCTTGCTCCTATCACATGTTTACAGCCCAAGACTGATTCCCAATAAAGACATCCTACAAAGACCAGCCACGCCCTCTCTCTCTTGCTAGATAGTATGACTCCATCAGGGAGGATACAACCCAGCCAATTAAAGTCTTTCTGTTCATGTGTCTGTCCTGTCTTCATTCCCTTGAGATCCTTAGTCAGAATTCCAGGACCAAGCTGTAGACAGGGGCAATTAAGAGTCATACTTCATAGGATGACTGTGATAATCAAATTTGATAGCAGGCATACATTAGCTGTTGTCATGCATGTACCTTGATGAACAATAAACACCTGTCACTTTTGATGTTTATGCCTACCCCAAGACACAGATCAGGGTTTGAAGGGAAATGACAATTTGAACAACAGCTGCCCAAGCTTTTTGGAGTACTCCTGAGAGTCCTAGGCTTCAGAAACTTCAGAAGTTTCTAGACACAAGCCTTGGGGGAGCCTTGTGTATTCTGCCTCAAACTTGACCTCTTATTGAGCCAAACTGCCTTTGCTTCTCACAGCCTGCTTGTGAGAAACTAGAATATATATCAAATACATATTAAGAAGCCCCCTAGACAAGGGCTTGTGAAAGTCTGATGCATCAGTGCCTTTGCTGGTGTGGGATGGACCCCCTAAGTATTGCTGCTTGTGGGTTCGGTACAGTCCCCTCCCCAACACTCCCTGCTGAGCCACCTCATTATCTGTCCATATTCAGTTCACCTGACACATTTCAAGGTAGCCTGTGATGTATCCCAGGTAAACTAGTGGGTTTTCCCTCTCTGAACAGTTGAAATGGTCACAACTACATACAATAACACAAAGTGGATACTTAGCACCATGGGAACTCAAAGATTACATCAGTTTGCTTCATGCTTTCTTTCCAGTACAACAGATGCAGAGATATGAGATGGATCTCTTTAAATGCCCTGGCCACAGGGTGGAGGGGCTTTTCAGGGATGGGAGACAATGAGGGCAGCAGGAACAAAAGCTAATCTGGGGTCCAAAGAGAAGGGTATGGGTGTGCACAAGGGAAGGAGACTCTAGAAAGTGTTCAGGGGAAGAGGAGAAAGTAGTAGCTGAGGGTGGGAATTATAGATGAGAGCTTTAGTGTGTGCTGCCCAGCTTCTCTGATGGCAGGGGACATACTCAGTTTTATGCCCATGTGACTGAAAGGTCTATGCTTCCAGAGAGATGAAGAAGGGAAGGAATAATTAAATGTGCAGCTTTGCCTCTCTGGAGGAAAGAAACAGAAATGGATGCTCCCAACTGTGGATGACTGAATGGAGGTAGAGATGAATGACAAATGCCCTCAGTGTCAGCTCTAAAAGAGTTATTAAAGGACAGGTCATCCCAGGCTCCACCTGTATTCTCCTGTATCCTTCTAGATGGTAAGCCCTCACCTGTTTAAGAGCCACCTGTGATGTGAAGGAATCACTCAGGAGATAATGTGTTGACACATGAGACCTAGGAACTTCTAACTACATCTATAGCATCCCAGAAAGGCTCACGGACTATTCCAATATTTACATTAACTTGTGTGTGTGTGTGTGTGTGTGTGTGTGTGTATGTGTGTGTGTGTGAACACAACAGCCTCAACATTATGTGATATATGATGCTCAGGGTTATGGGAAGACCTTGGTAACTAAAGCATTACCTCCATAAGAGATCTGCAATATGTGTGCTCTTTATTGTAAGTGAAAGTGGTAAAAGGTTTTCTCAAACAAGTCAAAACTTGTAGTGAATTTAAAATATGCTGGGTTCCACTTCTGTTCTTCATTCTAGTTCTAGCTTAAGTAAGTCCCCAAAACCCTCAGGTCAGGCTGGGGAGATGCTCATCAATAAAGAGTACCTGCTGCTCTTCTAGAGGAACAAAAAAGCTCAATTCCCAGCATCCGTATCAGACACCTCACAACTGTATGTAATTCAATAATTAGGAGATCTGATACCTCTGTATTCGCCAGGCATCTACAATCATGTGCACATGCCCATATGCATGAGCTCACACAGATATATTAAAAATAAAATTATTTTTAAATTGTCAGATGCAAGATTTTGTTACCGTTAGCTGTTGATCTAGAATAGAGCCCCGATAGAATTCAGGCCCAAAGTCTCTTCTTGAAGAATACATACAGAACTGCTCATGGGTTAGGCCAGCACGCTCAGAATGTTGACACATGCTATACCTTGACACCTATAAAACCTGCACAGTACTTCTAAGAAAAGCAATAGCTGTACAACACTGTGAGCTTACACTCTAATTCCACAAGAGTGAATGAATGTTTAACTGTAGTCTTCACCCATCAACAGACACAGCAACTATTGAATCTCTCAGTGTTTCATTCATCCTATCCAGCCAACAGGTCAAGCATATGCAATAATATAAGCAGACCTCAAAGGCTATTGGGAAGACTAAATGAGTTACACACATAATGAAATTAACACGTGCCTGGCACAAGACAAGGACTTTCATCCTGAGTGGAAGATGAGGTTGACAGATGTTAACCACATACCCAGTGTTTCCTAACTGATAAGTGTGTGAAGTCTTTAATCCAGCACCAGAACCAATCTTACATCTTACAGATCCAGAATTAACATAAAGGGTGAATGAAGGATAATGAATAGATGGACAGACAGATGGATGGACAGATAAATGTGCACACTTAAATTAGATTATTAATAGCTATTATTCCTGAGCAATTTTGCATTTGTTATTTCAGTTGAAAATTAATTGCTTGAGGTTGAGTAATATGCTCCCTTTCAGATATTTATAATGAAGCCAAACTAACTCTCAAAGAGAAAAAAAATAATTTAAAGCAATGATGACCTACCTGCCCCTAGCAATACTGGGATAGGAAGACTCAATCATAGATCTTTGATACCCCAAGGTTAGAGTTCTTTTTTTTTTTTTAACCACTAGGATATTTCAGTAACTGGTGAAAATCCAAAGCAGATGCTTCGGTTACTCTGTCAACTCCTCTCAGGGCAGTTAAACCAAAGAGAATAACATTAGGGTCCTAGCTCTGCTCATTTACACTCAAGGATGTAGGGGTTTGGGCACATCTATTCATTCTTTGAACCTTGAGATCTGTTCCCAGACCTTGTGTGAATAGCTTTTCTGGAAGAAGATGACACTGCACATAATTAGAATCAGGAGACACTGTATAGATCAAAGTCAATTAATGATTTCACATAATAATTATAAGTGTATTTATTAGTAATGATTTCAGGGCCATGTATAGTGTCACCATAACCAGGAGGCAGAGGAAGTTAGATATCTGTGAGTTCAAAACCAGCCTGGTATACATAACAAATTCTAGGCTAGCTAGGTCTACATAGTGAGACCTTTTATTAAAATAATGATTATTATTGTTGTTATTATTATTATGGCTTGGAAGATAAAATAATGTAATAGAGAAACTGAAGCTGGATGGAAATGTGATAAAATCTGTCCTTTGCTGCTCCTCAAGCTACTGACATGTCAGTCAGTGACCTTGAGGGTCACAGTGAGCTTGGTCAAATTGGTTGCTTCAGACAGGATTTCCAACCCTGTGCTACAAATGCAGCTTCCTATCACTGGACAAACATAAAGGTCTCTAGGCTCATCATCCAGATCAGTGCTGAAAAAGTAGCAATGTGTGAAACCTTAGACGTGCAATAGCTGTCACAGAACCATACACCTAGCCTTCCTTCTAGATTCGTCTAGTGTGCTAGCACTACTTTGCTATGATTCTATCTGAATTTTAACATTAGTTTGAATGTATAGGGTACAAGAAAAAATATATTCTATTCATAGCTGCACAGAGAGAAGGAATTCAATGGATGACAGGAAGATGGTTGGTCCCAGGGCTTACTCTCTAGCTCAGTAATCATATCATGAGTCCCAAGCTTCTCCATCCTTGCCCTTGACCATTTTCAGCATATTGGCCCTGCCATCCTCATTGTGTGGAGATGCTGTCAGAAGTGTTTTGTTTTGTTTTTGTTTTTGTTTTTGTTTTACAGATGATCTGAGGCAATGGCTGAGGCAATGGGAGATATTTTGAGTAAAATCAGAAGCATTTTCCCCAGAAGCATCTAAGCAGATGTCTTTAATGCCTCATTCACTAGACTGTTTTACATGGCTTTACAAAACATATCCAAAGAGTAAAAAGGAAAATCACCATGAGCTGTGTATGGGAAGAGTTTCACCTTTGAGGTAAGGAGCTACAGTTTGAACATTTGGTGTTCCTTAAAGGGCCATACTTAAAGAATTGGTTTTCCGAGATTCCATCATGGGAGTTGTTATTATGATTTAGGAGAAGGCCTAATGGGTAGTCTTTAGGTCATGGGGGATGTCCCCACACTGGATCATGGATCTCTAATTTCTCTCAGTTTGAGATGAGGTAGTTTGTTTCTATATGTGATCCCTTCAGATCATCATTAATGGAAACCTAACCATAGAGCCATCTAATCTTATATTTAGAACTTCCAAAGTTGTGCATCATAAGTAAAAATCTTGTCTTTATAATCTCACATTGTTGTGGGTATTCACATTCCCTGTCTCATTCAGCCTCTTAGGTCTCTCTAAGAGAGGAAGGCATAGGGATTTTCTCTCCCATTTCACATATTCTTTCCTTATACATCTTATAACTGCCCCCTCCTAGAAATCAAACTACACACATCTGCAGTTAGCACCACACACAGTTGTCAACATATATACCCAAACCTATAAGAACAAAGAATTTCTTTTGTTCTGTAGAATTTCAGGTCCCTTTCCTTCAGCCATCCCTCCATGCTGTTTGTAGAGGTTCAGAACTGAATGACCAGTCTCTTTGTCTGGGGCTCCATCATTGCTTTCTGGATGATGTTCTTGCTCTCTTAATAAAATGCATCTGAAGAGA